>UYWX01020822.1:0-14573 GCA_900622495.1 Hydatigera taeniaeformis | reverse complement strand
ACGCCTAAACACGGATTTTGTATGAGAAATTTCGACACAAAACTTCTCCAGATAGTTCACGGTGGTGTCGCTTCAGCTGTTAATAGCTTGTCTGTGGAACACGAGAATCAGGTGAAACCAAATGCAGACGTCAGTCTAAATCCTTTCTTTGTGAAGGATTCAGGGATTCGCCGGCCACCAAGGTAACTGTGCCTCCTTCAATTCACGTCCTTTTTCGTCTGTATCTTTATATATTACACTTTGATAGAGTCAGACTTTCTACGCATGCATAGCTTATGATTGCCAGAATGCGCTTATTAATCTTTGATTTCTCCACTAAAAAGTAGAATCCCTTTGCAGTCATGGAAAGAGAGGTGTAATATATTCTAGTTGTTTAAGTGGACCTTTAAAGAGGAGAGGCGGAAACCAATTGGAAGCGTGGATCACGTGCGCGAGGTCGACGAGGAGCCTCCCTGCGATTGACACCTCCTGTTCATCACATCTGTATCTTATTCCCCTATCCTTCTTATAGAGATGCCTAATAAATCGTCTACAACCAATTTCCCCTTAAAGTCTGAGAACCAGGGACCAGAGAGTAGACAGGCAGTTACTACAAGAGGTTCTGGCTTTCCGGCCGAGGGAACTCGATTTTGAGGTATTTGCATGCATTTAATTAATGCATTATCCGATCGAACCATTGCTCGCCGGCTTGTTCATACTGTTCTTTCCCGAAAATCGGTCGACTAATTGGCAAAGTTTAGCAACGCAAACGTAGGATGTTAGTGTAGTTACTGCCTGTCTACCCTCTGGTCCCTGGTTCTCAGACTTTAAAGGGAAGTTGGTTGTAGACGATTTATTAGGCATCTCTATAAGAAGGAAAGGGGAATAAGATACAGATGTGATGAACAGGAGGTGTCAATCGCAGGGAGGCTCCTCCACTTACACAACTAGAATATATTACAGTCAGTAAAACAGCGGTGTCTGTTGGGCAATTAATTTGCCCGCACACTATGTCGCTTTCAAAAGCACCTTACACCTAAAAGTCGTTAAGAAAACGTCGGGTTCGCTTTCCGCTGCCACCAGTGTAGCGTCCCGTGGCTTCCCTTAGGATGGAAGAAGGCATAAGTGAGGTTGAATACACGTATTCCGAAGACGACAGGACTACTGGGGTCTGAGCGTGGCCCGGAGGCCAGCCCCCGTGTACAGGGGCCGGACAAACTCTAAAGTGACCGCCAAATGTCATGTGGTCACATAAATAAAGTATTACAAGGCTAAGCAGTATGTCTCCTTGAACCGCCGAATATGATGTTAAGATTTGGTAAGGAAGATGTAGGAAGACAGCACGCATACAAACCTGCATAGCCTGGTCTCGTGGGTGCCTTCTTGTATCACCGAATATGATGTGATGGCTGGCGCGAGAGGTGTACCAAGGAGAGCGTCGAGGGTATCGCTCAAAAGAAGAGAGTGGCAGTGTAGTGCTTTGCTTATGTGACCACCTGGTGTTTCGCGGTCACTCTAGGATTTGTCACGCCCTTTTATACGTGGGCTGGCCTTTGAGCCATGCCCAGGCCTATTTGCCCTGTCCTCTTTGGAATACTGCATTCGTTTACCGGGTAGAAAGTCTTACGACGCTACATCGTAAAACAACAAAACTTCGATTTTCTCAAGTATATTGACACCGTATTCTTTGTTGATGCTATTTCGCTTCTGGCCATCCGAGTTACCTAAATGTTTTTATGGTGTACTTTTATGCAAGTTTTGCATTGATAATTAAGAAATGCGAGTGCTTTGGGCATTTTACTCTTTTTAAAGCATTATTTGCGTGTACTACGAATCGTTTAAGTTGTCTTGGACAGCTAGAATGACCTCATCGCGTAATTGAACAAGAAAATGTGCCTGAAATGCGCGGAAATACAATAAACCACATTTGCTTTCAGTATGCGAACATTCCATTGTATAGCATATGCTCTCATCATTCTTATAATTACTAATACACACCTTTGTTGCAAAAACCCACAAATGGCATCGCAGGCCTTAAGATTTCTCTTATTCGGCGATGCCAAACAGAACCAAAGATTTGAGGACGATGAGTTAATTACACCGAACTCAGGTACACATTTTGAGCGTGATCTCATTGCCGCTTTAAGCTCCTCCTTTACAACACTGCCATGCTTCGGTGGAAAACTGTTGCAACATTGATGCGGAAAATATCTACCTTGCGTATAAATTCGCAGATGATATAAGCGCCGTATCGAAGATTGGATTTATAAGAACCCAACTAGATTCGTTTTTTCCTATTTTTATAAGTTTGCCTAACTAATTTCTATGAAAACCTTTTTTCAGAGCCCTTTATTCAATCACTTGAATTGTATTTAACCGACGTATTCACAAGTGGCATCACGAGTCAACTTCCGCCTCACCAGATAGCTACTTCAGTTTCAAAACTGTACTCCTCAATCCTTTCAATGATTAGTATGCCTGAAAGAATGAACTATCTTCAGGCTTCAATAAAGTAAATGGCTACCCAATTTTAAAGTGCAAATTCTATAGGAACGTGTTGCTAGAACTGAAGCTCATCTCAGCTACCTACCTAACTAGGCTCAATCCGGAATTACAACACTGTCTGAGCAATGATGCAGAAATTCTGAATTTACTAGAAATTGTGAAGCCAGACGCAATCGACATCTCAGCTTATAGAATTCAAGATGATTTGGAAAATAATCTTGTAAAGTACTTAGACCACTTCTCGTTTTTCATTGAGGTGGGCTCTTCAGTTGACAGCATCCATGATGGTGTCCATTATACATTCAAATTTATCACTGCTTTTTGCTCCATCAGATTCTCTCAACAATTAAGCAGCAGAAGCTGTCAGAATCCTGCGCTGCCGGTTTTGAGCAACTTTTCTTCTGCCGTCTCTGCCAAAGTCAAAACTCTTCATCACAAAACTACAACAAGGATGTACCTCAGGTCATCAACCTCATCGGTCCACCCTGTCCTCACAGGTGCCTGAATGTAATTCGTGGATGCTATGCCAGCCTTACAGGCGTCCTGCCCCAACTTTCTCAACTGAGTAAAGACTTCATCGACCTAAGCCGTCTGCTGGCTCAAATCACCTCCAAGACTCCAGACACTGGTGGCGCTTTTCTCCATAACCACTTTCTTGATGAAATGCGTGAATGGAGCAAAAAGCTTGAAAGTCTACCGCTGGCTCAATGGACTTCTATAAGGGAAAAGGTGAAATGAGCATTTCAGTTGGCTTAATTAAGTGTGCGAAAGTCTTTCAACTCTTTGCCCGCATCCATGGGAAATCACTTAGTAATTTTTGCAATCCTAAAGTCATTTTTCTTCAATCTTTAAAATAACATATTTTAAAAGTAGTTTGCATCCTTTTTTACACTTGTTTGCTCCTACGGTCTCGTGAATATCCTCAATACAATCTTGTAAGCTGTATCTTATTGCCAAGGCTTACTGGGTCTTCATGAGAATGAGTCCATCACAGAGAGAGTTGAAGAGAACACTCATAATTTTTAAGCGAATTTTCAACTCTTAAAAGCGACTACTTAAAATGGAATTCAGTTCACCAAATCACTAAGCAGCTACTCCATTTTCACTTTCCGACTTGTAGACAGTCAGACTTTTGCTGCTTCAATTAGAGAACCACTTTCTGTTTCATTCATGACCATTTATCAAGCAGTTAGTTTGGAGAAACGTTAGGAAGTGGTAATGCAATAAAGGGCGGATGCACCAGTGAACAGGCGTGGATGCATTCAACGCCTGTTTGGTTAAGATAAAAAGAAAAAAAGGCACATATATCCAGTTTCATGTCAATATACCGCCATGGTGGTAACAGAGCGACTGTGTCGAGGTAAGTAATGCGTCTAGTGAACGCCCATTGTGAAGAAATTTATTTACGGAAATGCAGGACGTCAGGCCTTTCTTCTCTACACAACTTGGTGCACAGTTTTTATGTTTTGTATGACCAGACAAAGAGATTTTTGACCACCTTTAGTGCCTCTGAGAGACGAGGAGGCTGTACAGCTCGATGTCAGCGATCACTTAAATCGCATCTTTGTTAATCTTTTGTTCAACTTGACAGTTGGCTTTTCAACTATGCGTCTTCATTTGTACCACTCAATCCGACTTTTAGACCGCCTAAAGTCGGTAGGACGTGAGCGGTCCAAAACACCGATAAAAGCATTAAATGTTAGACAACAAAATGCGTCCTCTTGGTTGAAGTAAGTCCCTTTCCATCCGGAGGCGTGTCGGCAGTGTGGACGAGATTGGAGTCGGTGACAGCATCTCCATTTACTTCCCAAGTGTAGTGGTAGCTCTCAATTATTTTGTTGAGTAAATTCGTTAAGTTTGCTTCTGGAAATCGGAAGAAAAGAAGACCTTTTGCTGTGGTATTAAAAAAAGAGGTTTTCGTGGTTTAAACTTCCGTTCCTCTTTTGCTTCCCTGCCAAAGAAACTTTTCCATCTTAAACTTAACAGCAGTAATGCAGTTGGTGAGAAAACATAACGAGAATGTTATTCCCCAAGGGCAAAGAAGGCTTTGCACCATGTCAGATCCTCTTTTGTGGAACAAAATGTCTCTGCTAACGTGATTTTTGTGTGTTCCTCATAAGGATTGGCTGATCATTTGTCCGACCAGAGCATGAGAAAGTTGCGTGGTGTCTGATTTCACTGTGATTTGTCTTTCGTGTCTCTCGGCCGCTGTCTACTGTAATTCAATAGCCCTCTGAGTTGTCGGACAGAATGACGAGCATCTTGACACCGGTAACTCAGTCTTTGAGTCAAGAAGTTATTTACTGTCGAGGTCGGGTTGGAAGGGGAGTCAGAACACCGACAGCAGGACTGTGGCATTCCCATACTGCCAATCTTTCAAATGTTTGTGAGTGAGATGACACAGTTGCGGCAATTTTGGATAAAATTTGCGCAACTAGTTCGTCCACAGGCATAAAAGTGGAGAAAAAAATTATCCAAAGTTAAAAACTCATTTTAGCAATTCATTCACACGCTTCGCACATGTCTTCAAATAGACGATATCTGAGAGAAGTTTGTGGTTGCTTTTGAATAGCAGTGAAATTGTTGGTGGGACGTAAGTGCAAGGCATTGTGGGGACATTTTTAATGAAGTTGCGTTGACAAACTAAAAATATGATGTGAGGACTTTGCTTCATCCTCCCCACCTTTAGGTGAAGCAGCGTTGTACCGGTAACCCCCCAGTAGAGGTCATCAATCCCGCCAGTTCCGAATGGAAGGTGGAGGTGGCGGAGTTCCTTTGGCCAGCAACTGAACGTGCACTGCGAACGTCAACTGTCACGCCACCACTGGACAGTGAAAACCTCACAACAGGGACCATGTGGCCCCTTCTACCGGCTGGTGGACGTGAGAGCAGCGACGACAGTAAAGGTAGCATCGACTTGCGCAGCGAGCAGCAACGCAGCTACCTCCGCATGGAGCAACTCATCGAACAGTTCATGGTGCCCGAGCGCCTATTTGGCGAGCATCTCGGACAGCCGTGTTTGTTGGGAAGTAAACACAATTGTTGGAATGGGCATGAATTTGCGGAGTAAGTAAAAATTCCACTATTACACCTGATTTTATCGGCTTAAGTGAGACAGATTTGACTTCAAGAATGCGTTTATGAACCCCCAGACCTCCTACCGAACTATCCACACTGCTCAAACTGAATAGGAAGACGTAAAGAAGGAAAGATAGATTTATTATGGTGATAGGGTCGTAGAATAGGGTGGTAATGCGTGTTTGTAAAAGTTGGGGATCAGATGACGTCGGAGCATCTCGCCGCTGTGGAGCAGTGACGAGCAGAGGTTTACATGCCACACAACATCTCGCATTCATGCCTAGTAGGGAAGCGGTTCCGGTTGCCGCCGCATCCACCGTAGATAAAGCGTCTACACCTGCCCAACTCCCTGTCGTAGCCCCACGAAGGCATAAAGGCTCGACACCTCCCCGTTTTAATGGGCAAATCGCAAGGGTTTGTGGCGTCTGGAGCTTGAGGGGTGCAATTAAGTGGGCAAAGTCAAAAAGTCCAACTTAAAATTTGAATTGTTCACGTGGAAATAGAGTGCCAACTCAGCAAGACCAAATTTTTAAGCACATTCACTTACCGCAGACCTCTTCACACTCCTCTTTGCTTCCAAATCTGTTCGCATTGCCTTGACAGCCACCGTAGACGAATTCAACACACCGCCCAGTTGACTGATCGTAGCCCCATGAAGGTAAGTAGGCCAAGCAGAATCCCGGCTCAATCGGCAAAGTGCAGGGATCAGGTCGAGCTGAAGAGGTGGGGTAGGGGGAGGGGGAAAAGTAAATCCCTTTGTATGAACCCCATCTGATGGCGGAACAGTTGCCAAAGCTTCGGCTTTAATCGCTCAATCTCTGGTTTTCTTTTAAATGGGATAGCCACCGTCCCTCTCTCTCCATACGGAGGTTGAGGGGCTTCGGACTATGACCTTCTCTCTTGTTCCTGACTCTAATTTTTTCAAAGACGACTTTCAAAGGAGGAAATAACTACTGACTGAGTGCTAATGCTTGAGGATGGGTAGAGAAACAAAACTGCAAAGCACTTACCTTTCGATAGACCGAAGACAGCCACAACACCAAAGAAGGCGATAAGACCGTACATTCTATTCCCTTTTGTAGCAGTTGGTCTGATTCCTCCCTAAATCGACGTCCTGTTTTTATACTCATTCGAAGGGAGATGGGAGAAGGGAATGAGGAGGAACAAATGCTCTTCCATTTGTTCCCGTTGTTGTTAAGCTCAACCGGAAGTTAATGCCACCTTCAATTAGTGAGTGGGTGGAGCAGCGGAAGTTTGGACTGCAGACATAACTGGGTGGCTTCTGTCGGTGCAATCTTTTTCGAGTGCCTTAAAATTACTAAAATAGGCGGGACGCCTTTTCCGCTTCTTAATCTCTCAACAATGAAGGGGCAGTAAAAGTGCGCATGAGCTTTGTAAGGCCCAAAATCTGAAATTCGAATACCCTGGTAACAAAACAACTCGGAGGTAAGAAGAAAGGTAAACAGATATCAGCAGCAAAACGCCTTTTGCATGATCTTTGAATTAACACAAAAGCAAACACAGTAGAATTGCAGTGAGTGTTTTGACGTTGCTGAAAAGGGCGACTTTGGAGGTCCTGGTGATGAAGAATGTAAAAGCGTCACACTTCAGTGACCTGCATTCAGTAATTATTACGTGAGACAATGTGGATTGCTAAACTCCCTCTTGGGGAAAAAAGAAGTGAGTCTTAAGAAGCAGCAGAAAGTGCTTTAATTGTCTAAATGAAAAAAAGAGGTTCTCCTACTTCTAGTGAGTACGAGGGGCTGGCAGATTTCACGCAAAGTGGACAATTGAAGAACCCCGCGGTGAAGGTGACTCTTGCCGAGGCGGAGACCGCTGCTGCTCGACTTGGACCCAAAATTACAGCACGAAGTCAGGCAAGTAGCTGCCGCAATTTATAAATCAGCATTGACAACTTGTCTTTGGTTGTTTGAATTTTAACGGCGATCACACTTCAACACCGCCACGAATGGTTTTGCCATTGTTTTATGCATAAAATCGACGTTTTTGACTCCTCTTTACCACTGCTTCCAAGCCTAAATTTCATTCACTTGGCAATGAGGAATGCTGGCGTTTGCATTCAGCCATGAAGGATCGTTCTTGCCCTCCTGACTGTTTGCTGTTTTGCCTCCTTTTTCGAAATGGATCGCCCACAGCGGAGGGCACTTACTTGCACCGCTCTCCTAACACCGCCACAGTGATGACGTTGGATGTGCAACAGCGAGCGAGCGAGAGAAGGAGTGGGTAGTCTAGGCGATGGGATGGGCAAAATCCTTTTACATCATCATTTTCCTACCTGAATGTGTGAATGTGGAGGTGCGGGCTGGTTTTTTTCTCTTTTGGGTGATTTATGGTTCATCGAGAGCGAGAACGAGAGAAAAAGTAAGCGAAAGAGAGGAAGGAGGAGGAGGAGGTGGCGGAGGAGGTGGAGGAAGCGAAAACCCACAATTAGAAGGAAAATTTGATTTGTCTATTGCATTCCTCCCTTTCCCTTCTCGCCCTCTCTCTTTCCAAAGGCATAAAAGACACCAATTTTGGGTGGAGCGGAAATGGGCAAAATTTACGGCGATCTTTTGCCATCGTAATTGCTCCCCATTCAGTGGTGATTATGGGGCGGGAAAACAGAAGGGGAAAAAGGAGGTGGAGGCGGCTCTTATTGGCTTCTCACTGCCCTCTTCGATTCTGTGTCTTGGGAAGAGGATTTCAAAGGGGTTCACCAAGTCGTCCTTAGTCCCCCTCCCCCTCCTCCCCAAATCGGGACATCGACGTCGACCAAAGGCTTCCTTTCCTTATCAAAATCACCCGCAGCCGATTAAACGAATCGGTGCCTCCAAGAGCGGTTTAGAAAGGACCCAAGATAATAAAAGTTGCCATTTTTATGCCAATTTTTGTTGCGAGACCTTAAATGCAACTACTGATGGGAAGGAGGGGGTTGTGGTCTCCAATTTTTTCCTCTCACGAGTAGACAACACTCCTCCCCCGAGCCGAGGGATCGCCCATATTGGCGAAAAAGGCACCCACTGGTAGGAACACTTTCACTTCCACCCATCACAGTAGCCGTAATTCAACAGACCAAGTAAAATGGCAAAATTTTCTCCCTTAAGACCTTTTGAAATGTCAGCCCGTATCCTCCACAAACTAACCAATGATTACACTCGCCCCTCTCGCAGCGTCATTGGGACGGTAGTAAACAGACTTTCACTTCCTTTGGATTGAAACAATGGTTTAAGCAAGAGGAAAAAAGAAGTGGTAAATTTAGTCCGAAATGCGAGGCGTTGGTAAAAGTTGAATGCTTCAGGGACCACCTTTCTCCACCCACATCGGGGAGAAAGAGGTGAAGAGGAACGAATGGAAAAATGGCCTCAACTTCCACTTTTTGTCGCCATTTTATTGTCCATCTAAACAACTTATTCTTCCTTCCTTCTCTTTCGGTTGGAGTTGCTGTTGCGAGGTGAGAGTTGGTGATGAAAAGTTGGTGAATGATTAATGACCGAAGCAATCACCGCACCACTGAAGGCGAGAAGCGCGGCTTTGGGTAGCGACTGGTGGGGAAGGTGGTTGCCTCACTCTCATCACCACACAACTCCATTCACCGCATTCCTAGTCAAACTATGATGTTCACGTTAACGATTTGTGGAAAATGGAAGTGGAATTTGGGGATTGGGGGTGTGCCCTCCTCGTGACCGTCCACGCATCCACTCCTCTTCGAGACTCGAAAGACTGTGTGTGGCTGATTTCCTCCAGAGCAGTCCACATCATTGCCGCTCTCGTAGACGGAGGTACAACTGTCTGGACGACATTCAGCCCATCAAAATGACCAACTTGTAAGAGAATGAGAATGAGATTGTCTCACGCTTGACACTTGTGAAGTCCTCCTCCGCTCGTTTGCCAATTTAGCTTGCTTCTTTGGAGTTCTCTGAATGAAACGTTGTGCCACTTTCAGTGGGGTCTTATTGATGAGCTGCTTGAGGGCACTTGAATAAACCTTTTGTGCCTCTTAATTTCAAGTTAAGTCATTACCTTTCCATAGCAAATCCCTTCGGTTATTTCTGGTCTTGTACGCCTCAACCGTTCCATCCTCTCATGCTCTAAACTCCGCACGCCTTTTGACGTTCATCAGTTTGAGCCCTTCTCTGGAAATGGTGCACTCAACGCGAGGCGATCAGAGGCTGGAGAGCTGAAAACCTCCTCATAAGATCCAATCACAGCCCACCTCCGTGGGTGTTGTAAGCTCCATACGCCAGTATAATGACATATGACAGTTTATTGTCATTTACTTCCTTTAAAAAAAGTTGTTCAATAGTTTGTAACATCTTTTGCTTTGCTCAAGAGTGTTCCAATTGGACTAAAACGTGTTCAAACACGATCTGGTCTTTTCCTGTATCCAGTTCAAGGCAAAGAGAGGTGGTAAATGCGTCACTACCTCACACAGATTTCCGAGACTTGCTGCACCATCGGCTTACAAGATTGTTTGTTATTTCATCCCACAAAGCTCCATCTCACTGAGGCTGAAGTCCACTGTTTCTCATCGCTTTGGATGGCCTTACTTGTTTTATGTTTGGTGACCTGCATTCAAAGGTCAAAGGGCACTGGTAGGAGTCGTCCGACCATCTTGTCCTTTTGAGTGCTGTCAGTCCACATTCTCAATGGTTTCACTCCCCTTCACGGCAGTAGTATCGAGAGGGTAAACTTTCCTTGCACTTCCTGATGTCAAATGACAGACAAGACAGAGAGGCTCGGTGATTGATAGCGCGTATCTCGACTCCGTAGCTCGAAAAGTCACCGGTCTAAAGTTGAAATCGACGATTAGATCACCTCACCTTCCTTCGGTTGTAGTCAACCCGAAAATATTACCAAGTATTTTTCGTTTTAACAGACTATAAAAGGCTCCACAAAGGCCACTCGGGGTGACCGTACAAACAGGTCGCACACACACACACAAAAACACATCCAACTTGGGACTATCAGTGACCGAACATCAAACAAATGTCACAATCATGCAATCTACCCTCGATTTCACCGGCATTACCGCCAAAATAAAGGCTCATTTCAACGAAATTGCGATTAGACTGATGCATTGCTCAAGAAAATTGGCCAGTTAAGGTTTAGCAACATCAACTTTGTCCACTTTCTAGCGCGATGCCTTAGTCATCCCCTGGAGATGTGGGTTGTGAAGTAAACAACAAGTTTGACTGTAGTTTTGTTATATGGACGGGGCAGGCGGTTGACTGGGAGAGGTAAGACTGCAGCCTCAGTGGTGTGGAGTCTCATGCTAAACAATCGTATCGCTCCCCTCCACCACCACCACCACCACCACCTCCTCCTTTACCATCACTTTAGGCGATACGAGCCCTCGTGCACAAAATTCGACGACGCTCTTCAGGCGAGATTGTAGAAGAGGGTCTCCCCCCACCCCTTCCACAAATGCCGGATGAGGAGGAAGAACAAAGCCTCAACTTCCACTCGCTCGGACCGGTGATAGACATCGACGAGGAGACCGCCCTACCAGCAAATTACAACGGTGTGGAGGAGAGCAGCGGTCTGCCCTTTGGCTACGTGGATAAGTGGAACAGTCTCCTCCCACCTCAAGGACCTCCAAAAGGAGAAGGAGATTACACCTTCGGAGGTGTAGATGATCGATCTAATAGTACGTGGACGCCCTCTTCAACCGGCATTTAAAGGAGACATGGCATGCTTACTGCACTCTCTTCCACTTTTGCAGTCATTGCAGACCTGGAGGAGGAATTGGACGTTACAGCAATTCCAACGACTGCTGGATGCGGAATAGGCCAACTGGCAGCTTGGCTGGCATTTGTTCTCGCCTTATTTACAGGTAAGAAGTCACCGACCTGTCACTTTTTACAGTATCATTTTTCGAATCTTTTGACATAGCATTTGCTTTGTGGCAAGTCGCTTCCACGGATGCATCGCTAAAAGTAATCTTAAAGTACCAAATTAGGTAGTTTTGGACCAAGAAACGCCACCACTTGTGGTGGCATTGGGTTCAAACATCATCCAGCTGCTGCCTTCTTGAAGTAAGTCCATATCAGCTGTCAACTTGTTCGACGGAACGCAATCATGCGACCACCTCCTTCCAAGTAAGGTGATTTATAAGCAAAGAGTGTAGAAAGATGGAAGAAATCGTGTAGAAGATGGACACAGACTGCACTGATTGTGGAGGCTACTTCGTCATGTAACAACTCGAATCCAGGACAGCGGAGCTTTATAGGCCGCCTCCACCCCCTTCCCCTCCCCTGAGGTCCTTCCATTCCGTTTTGATTAGGCAATTGCCAACTGTAAAATCCGCAAATAAGCGAACTTTCATTCTGTGATTTTTGGATCATTTTAGGTCGAATGGTTCTGTGAGAGTTATGCCAAATCAAGAACAATACCTACCAAATATGCGTACCCTCCCCTTCATCCCTCCAACCTCGCCAAGCCACGTCCGTACACAATAACTTTGCGGCTTGAACCAACTCACAACATTTTTCTGTCTTTGTCTCTCTATGTCTGCTGCATTTCACTCTCCTTGCATCGTCAATCACCTTTGTGTAGATAAGCAGTGCTTCTTGGTTTGTGGAGGACCTCCTTTTAGTGTCTTCTGTGCCAAATTTCCACCTTCCAGCGATGAAGACGATTTGTGGAGGTGTTGGAGGAACCCTCCAAGGCGATGCTGATTAGCGAACTTTCTATTGCATTCTTCCGTGCTCTGAGAAGAAGTTTAAAGTCACGATGAAGAAGGCACTTGCAGAACTTAGCGAGCTCCTTTTGTGCCTTACAGGTAAGAGTCTTGAATAAGTTGTCCCTCCCCGTCCTTTGAGAGGGGATTAGAGGATGCGACGTGCTACATTGGCTTGATTGCTGCCATGGCTTGTGAAGAGGCGATTTGGTATCATCCTTTGAAAAGTGGGATGTGACTTTAACCTTGTAATATCACATGAGTAAAGTTGGAGGGCATGCCTTAAAGGCGACGCTGATACGGCCTGGGAGCGGTTGAAGTTGGCGACACGTCGGGAGCCCCTTTTTACGACCGCCCACTTGAATGCTCAAAAGCATTTGAGGGTGTTTGGCGTTTTTATGCGTCAATCAGCATCTTCGCATTTCCCTCCCTTTTTCACCTCACCCGTGGTTAAGCATTTGATCTTTATTTTATTTTATTTTTAAATTTCAGTATTACGGACGGTGTCATTGACGAAGTTTTAGGTGCACTCAGTTTGCGCATTTGGATGATTAAGTGAAGGGGCGGGATGAAGTGTCTGAGACTCCACGAAGACTTTTACTACCTGAAATGCATTTTCTGTAGGTATTTTAAGAGTTTAAATGAGGTGTTGGTGGTGTAGACAATGCAGAAGGACAAAGGGACCACTGAAGTGGTCCTTAGGTTGAGCCCTTTGGCAGTGCCCTCCAGCAAGTTAAATTGGCTGAAAGGGTACAATGAAAGCATATCAAAAAGGTGAAAGGCTTGAGGATGGGGAGTCTTAGGCATTGCAATGCCAGACTCGTAAAAATATGAGTTTTTTTCAGTCTTAAGGAGTAAATGCAGACGGGTTCACCTTTCCCTCTTCTCCTCCTCCTCCTCCTCTGCCTCTCCTTGGTAATAGGAGAAAAGACAGCACAAGATGACGCAGTCTCCCTCCCTGTTGTTGTCCTATCTCCCGAGTCAGTAACTTTTAGTAATGTGGAGGGGAGAGAGCAGACAAGGGCAAGGAGGAGGACTGCCTCACACAAAACGGTTCAACCATCAAATCACCACCACCACCACCACCACCATCAACATCATCACTTGTGTCAAATGCGTTTTCTGACAATTCGCTCTTGAATTCTCCATTATTGTGGAATAGCAAGAGTTCCTCAATCTGATCGAGCACTTCACAATGAATCTGCTATCCTCATAGGCGTCTTGATACCTCCTCCTATCGACTTCTTCTCCACCACCTTTTCACCACTTAAAGTCGTCTACGTCCGCATTTTCCCCCTACGGCTTTGTACCACCCATGTACACATTCCCACTGGCATCTTCACAGGTGGGGATGGAATGTGGTAGTCAGGATGGAAAAAGGCAACCAACCCTCGGCACTGGCTATCACCGACAATAATGCACATTTTGCGCCCCCGACGAAAGGTCAGTTAGGTTGTGCGGAGGAATGTCTGCAGGCATATGTCATCCACACTGACTGTGAAGCAATCTCGCATTCTTGAACACAGGTGCGTGGGCAATGAAGGAAGGGGAGGGCGCGAGGGAGTGGGGAGGGCGCGAGAGGGGCTGGTGGGTGGGCAGTCGAAGCCGAGATTAGCGATGAAGACGATCTATTAAACTTGTAGCTATCACGGGGTGTGTGTGCGCCGTGGTCATTATTCCCTCACCACACTTGTCATATTGCAGTTGCATTCAAATGTGATCTGTTTTACGGCCACAGCAAAACAACCGCTTTGATTTATCTGCTAGGTGGGGAAGACTACATAACTTCTACTCCTCCTCCTAGAGGTGGTGATGCCCAATGTACTTAAATTCCAACTTTGTGTTGTTCCAAGCCTTGCTATTTGTATTTTCGCTTGTATTTTTACCGATTCGTTTGAGTGGCTGTGCAGAGGTGGGTCATTTGTCACCAACTCCACCTCCAAGATGTGGCCACGAGTGGAGGAGGTAGGTGAGGGTGCGGCTAACTAAGCACTTCTCGAGGTGGTTGGGGAGGTAACCTTTTCAAGCCTGAAGAGGAGAGTAGAATTGGGTATTGTTGAAGTGTTCAAAGCCGTGCACATGGAAGATTTGGAAGCAAAGATCTTGGTAAGGCAGTTCGGGTGAGTGCACGTCACCACCTCCATTCATCAGGAGGAAGAAGTGGAGGGAACTCGACCTCATCACTGACCATTAACAGTTGGGATGCCTTTCTACTTCGGTTTCATTACTTCTCTGACATCCCCATAACGTTGTCAAAGTCGTCAGCCATCAGCTGAGAGGCAAGACGATCACGCTAGAACGGATACTCCCTGGAATTTCAATAAAACGGACA
>UYWX01020817.1:4756-16880 GCA_900622495.1 Hydatigera taeniaeformis | reverse complement strand
CAAAACAAAAGGAGTGAGCATGACTTTTGCGTTTGCCGTTATCCCTACCTAATATCTCACAGGCAAGCTGCTAAACACGGAGGCGGCACTGTCGCGAACCATCTGGGGAATTTTATTTCAGATTTCTAATTACTGCATCTGCGTATAGGTGTAGTGGGATACACTGAGCCGATCTCCTTTTCATACAAGACCGCGGTTAATACCGTCTTCACAGGTAAAAAAAATTTTATAACAGTGTTCAGACATCTAGTCGTAAACACCATCAATGGTCAGCAAAATTCGACTCCTGGGCTTGGACTAAACCCTACTCAAGATCCCGTTAAAGCTGCTCAGAGACTAAGTATCGTTCATCAGGTTCATCAGGCAGCGTACTACCTTGTACATGTGACCACTTGATGTTTGTTGACCACCTTGGTGTTTGTCTTGCACCTGTGAAAGTAAGCACACCTTTGGGCTAAAGCAAAGCAAATTACTCCATGTTTAGGAACGGCCTGCCTACCCTCAGGTCCCTGAACCTTGGACTTCACTAGAGAATTAGTTGAGGAAGCTTCAGTCAGCATCGTGTACAAAAAGAATAGAGGCAGAAAAGGGACTACGGGACGGCAAGCAGATGCTAGACAATAATGGAATCCTCACACTTCCCATGCATTATATTCGTGTTCGAATTTATTTTTTGTATTATATACTAGAGAGTTTAAGTCGGCCTTTATGGAGGAAGAACCGGGAACCAAAATTGGAACGCGAAAATCCATGCGTTAAGACCTTGAGGAATCCCTATCTGGGTGACTTCTGCCATTCGGTTCATCTGCACTCCTATCCCCGTTCTTCCCATGATCAATGCCTAAAAATCTACTGCAACTAAGCCTCTCTTAAAGTCAATGGTTCAGAGATTTGAGGTTAGAAAGGCAGTTCCTACAATATTAACCTCTTCCATTTAAAGCTTAACTTAAACGCACTAACATATATCACATTATTTATTCTTAGATAGGTGTTTATTCCTGCCTCATGCTATCTATTACCTAATTGAGAGTACCGAGACGCTACACGCAGGAAGTTAATACAATTTGTCTGCGGCTTTAACATCTTATAGTAGGGCGTCAAAATCAAGATGATGAGTCAAAGTACCAATATGCTAAAAAGCGTCTTAGTAGTAAACAGAAATCTCTTTGACAAAAAAACCAATAATTCTCTTTGCTGTTCTTAGTAAACAATAACAAGTTTTGTTAATAAAGTGATTAATACGAGAAAAAATTCCCATAAAATTCTACCGATTTGTTTTTAGTTTGTATATGCTACTGACTGGCACGTCACTCGGGCGTAATTATTGGATCGAAAAGGATGGTTACGGACGTGCAGCTTACCATATTCGTGAACATCTCGGGGCTTTTCCTGTTTTGCATGGTAGTACTGTACCACTACATTTCCCTGGAAGGAGATCATTCCTCTTCGAAGACCAGGAGGAGATTAAATCTCACAGTACCTGAGAATGTTAAACAGTAGCCTATCCTGCAATATTCTTTCTTTGGATATTTTTTTAACTGGAAGCGAAGTCTTTTGTTCAGTAACTTGTGAAAACGTTGTTAACTCCGATTAACTAGTGCGTTGTATACGTTGTATTCACTCCCGTCTGTATCGGCTTCTTCCTTACATGGTCTTTCCGTTTCCTCATGAATTCCTATTGTATATGGACTTTTCAAGGAATAAACTTCTCTTTAGTCCATTGCTGTTTTTCTTCAGTAGATTGATTCCCCGTGGCATAATTTTATGTCATTGGTAGTAGTTTATCTCTTACCCTTTTGAATGGGTACGACGACTAACCCTCAAATAAATACAGATAGAGTTTCTTAAACTTGCTTCATTCTACCAGAATTTTTATCTAGTGTCTCTCGAAACACCATCGTAGTACTTCGGCATCCCAAATAGTAAGGCTCCTTGTATTAGGTGTAGGAACTGTTGGCGTAGTGGAGTAAATTGAGACACCATAGCCTGGGACTGGCAAATTTTGCCGAAAGGGTGTCTGTCAGGAACGTTAGCTCATACCTTGAATTTGGTGTTACTATCGGGGCATACGTGAGCACTTCAAACGTTGAGAGTCTCAATGCCTTCAACCAGCATTTCCATCTCTGCAAGTGAGATATCGACTACTGGAATCAAAATTCTCAGCTCCGCAACATTCCCACATTCAGGAAGGCGAATCCCTGAGGGCTGTTCGGGTGCCATTTAGGTTGTCCAGATCTACTAGTAAGCCCCAGCATCCCATTCCTCCCTGTCATTATTACTGTCCCAATCAAAAGCGGTAGTGTTAGTGGCAAAGGAAACTATACGAGTAATTAGTACGACCATCTTCTGCTATATCACAAGTAAAATGGCACAGGGTTGAAGAGTCAAAGCACAGGAGTCTGCGACCACAAAAACGTATCTCTCCCCTTGCCAATGCAGTTTCCATCTACTTCCTTTCGGCGCGCTTCGCTGCCACCCAGGCCTGGATCTTGGCTTTCAACTCCGTCTCTGGTATCACCATTGACATTTCCAATGGCTGCCGATTGAAGGGGTCCTTTGCGTCACTGTAAAGTAAAACAAGATCAATTCATTATTCAACATTCGGGAACAATGATCCCTACCTAAGTAAATGTCTGTAGATGGTTTTTCTGTCGACAATCTTGTTCGATGTCGGCAGCCGTACTGGATCCTCCATCAATTCACCCATAATTGGATCACAGAAATCATCAGGTGCATCCTCGAAACCCAATGCGTCCTCTGTCACTGCCACTTGTTCGGCCTTAAAGAAGAAGGGAGGACAATGTTAATCCCAGAGGAGGAAAAGCACTTACTTGAAGGGCTTTCGCAACACAGCTGAACTGATTTACGAACTGTGTGTCTGTAGCGACACGATGCAGCACACGAAGAGCCTGATCCAATAAATCCGGTGTGTAGGAACGACCATCGCTCACAACTGCTCTTAGAAACGCCATTACTGTAGTGCTGTTATTCACACCAGCCCTATCCAAACCCAGATTCACGTAGACTCGACATATCTCCTCCACAAAGAGCTCCGGTCTAAAGCCATACGTAGATTTGTCCCGAACAATCAACTCACGACTTTTCGGACCAACAAGGCGAGAGAGGAAGTAATTGAGCATGCAAGCGATGCGATCTACAAGAATGGGATGAGTGACTAGGCGGGGACAGAGGGAGATGACACGACGCAGCGCTGAGATGTTGTCCAATCCCAGGCTAATGTGGTAACGTGCCAAGCGACTCATGTGCTGAAACATGCTCTCCTCCTCTCGGTTAGCAAAACGTCCACCCTCCACCTCTCTCTGTCGCTCCTTCTGCTTTAACTGCGCCAAGAATCCGATAGCTTCGTCTAGCAGGAAGGTGGCATCGTTAATGAGGAGTGAGAGAAATTGCAATAGTAGGGGAGGGCGTGCGTCATCGATATGCTCCACAGCAAGGTCCTCAAGGTGCTTGAATTGGATGTCGTAGTCAGCTTTACCGTACCAGAAGCGCAGACAGGCGTACATGGGCCGGCGATAGTGGAACTTCTCTTCGAAACTAACGGCCGCCGTCTGCACCATCTCTTGCCGGCTAGTTTCGACGTTGGAACTCTCCACCGCACTGGTGACGCTGTCCAGCGTCGATGTGGTCGCATCCGTCCCAGGTGACAACTCGATCGCCACGAAGGCCGTCAGGAGGGCAGCTATGGCATCCTTTAGACATGCCGCACCAGCGCTTTTCATAAGCTCCTCACGCCGAATGCTTGGGGAGGAGGAAGAAACACTTGTCAGCATACAAAACAGACTCCAACAAATTAACAATGATGACAAACATGCCCAATTCAACGAGAATCAGTGATGTGAAGTGGGATTGCCAATTGATCGTGGATTTTTACTATCTGAAGGCTGCAGCAATGATGGACGGACTGAAACATGGCGAGCGAACAGTTCATTGGCATAAAATTGGGTTAAAAGATGAGCTGATGCAACGTACAATCGCAAACCGGACGCTGTGAAGAGGTTTGAGCCAACAGGTCTGCTATTCCACTCCTCATCATCACGGAAGGGAATAAGAGCCTCCAGGATTTCGGCTAGACGCGCCCTCAAATGGGGATTGGTCAGAGCGAAAGGATGATGCATAAAAACGATCGAGAACTCGAGTAGCGGCTCCAGGGCCACGTCAGCGGCTTCAGAAGACTGGAAGGGAAAAAATTATCGTAATTTGAACTGCTGCGCCCAATGGAGAGTACCTCAATAAAGTCATCATTGAGACGTCGGAGATAGCCAACAATCTCCACAACATTGTCCACGAGGAATTCAGGTAAAAGGGAGAGGTCGGCGGAGTCCCGACTTGCCAAATCGACTAGCAGACGGCACGTAGTCGCAGCGAAGGCCAAGTAATCGTGTAGTCGACTGGGACAACTCAGCACTGCTGTCTGCTCGAGGAAACGTGAGGTGCGCTCCCGCAGACAATACTGAATGAAACGATCTAATAAGTGAAGCAACAAATCGGGCACTTGACCTCCCGTACATACATAAAGGGAGAGTAAATAAGCGTAACAATGAGACAAAAAGCTTCAATATGGTAATGATACGTAAGAAAAGTCGAAGAAGGCTCAAAAAGTTTAAAGCAGTCCTCAACAAATTTAAACCAACAAGAAGTTAAGCAAGGCTTATATACACCTAGATGGGATTTCCTTCCCAACTCACCATCCTGAGAGGAGTTAGGAGAGCCCAGTAGAGAGCCTACCATGAAAGCAGCTGACTCGCCATTAGACGAGCGCAGATTAGCCTCCTGCTCCCACTGGTGCAGCTGTCGATTGGTTTCAAAGTGCAGCGCCAGCAACGTTGGAAAAGCCAGTCGAAGAGCTGTGTGCGCCAAGAAGAAGAGATCAGTGAGGAGGGGGAAAGCATCGCTTTCTTCCTCCGCCAGCACATCGCCAGAGTGCTGCCGATTCAGCCTAGTTTCTTCTCCCAATTCTAAACACGAATACAACACACAGTGAAGATGAGCAAAAGGCAAGCAGGAATACCCTAAAAATGACACGACTTGCCTTACCAGGCAAAATAATCTTAGCTTTTTGCGACACCACAAAGGCGGGCCTGACAAGGCTAAGCGGTGACTTGGGCTGAAAGAGGGCACCCACAGCGGCAGCAGGAGGAGTGAGAAGGGGCTGACAGAGGCACACCATAACACTAGCAAGGTTGTTGAGAAAGCCATCGCTGGCTAACTCGAACTGCTGTTCCTGTCTTCGGAGATCGTCGGCACCACCACTTCCGAGAGTATTGGCTAACTGTTTGCGTGTCCGATTGGCATGAAGGCAGGAACCGAGCCATCTGAAAAAGGATTCCTTCACTGCCTCGCTTTGTTTGCTGGTGCGAAGGAGGTTCTTGAATAGCAATGTCAGGTTCTTGTCCAACTCCGTGGTAAGCTGCATCCAATGGAGTAAGCAAATAATGGATCAAGACAGTAAAGGCAAGAAGTCTATGGATATGTCCATAAATATGCCTAAAAAAGGTCACTTGACAACGACTTGCTACCTCAAGGAAAAGGTGAATGAAATCGCAACTCACCAGTTGAAATAAGCGACTGTGGAGGATTCAAAACAACCAGTAGCAAAAGTTCAATGCATGACCAGGTCAACTTTATTTCGAATACTTAGTCGAGTCATAAATTGCGTGGAAATGCTACTAAAACTCCTCACTGGGACAGTAACAAAATTTCCTGAAGATTTATCCCCTCCATACACCACTCCGACCTTGCACACATTGGAGGTATCACTAAAAATTTTCAAGAAATTTGAGCTACTACATCAAGAAAAGGAAATTCAAAGAAAATTCTTCAATTACGCTGACATGGTTTGTCGACCGAAGTTGAGGTGAATTGAATGAAGTCAACTTCGAATACAAAAAAAATAGGATCCTTAAACATACTGGTAGTGGATTGAGATTTGAGACGAGGTTGCTACATTCACCACCAGGATCTCAATTTACGCAAGAACATTATGCATTAATTGCACGATTATGGAACCAACCAACATTGAGATTGCGTAGCAGAGTGAAAAGCCTAATGTGCCCAATACTCAAGACAAAGATGTTGGGCATTACGAAGATTAAGATTTGTTCACAGCAAACCTGCCAGATAGTAGACTTGTCTGCATCCACAGACGGTTTGATGGGAACCTGGTCTGTGAAGAATTCACCAGCCCAAGTGTTTCCACCAGTATTAGACTCAAGAAGGGAGGTCTGAATAGATTGGAGGGGAAGGAGAGGACTTGGTATCAATAGGAGGCCCAAGAGGCCGTCCTCGTACCTCCAGCCTTGCTCTGAGGCACTATCAGTTTCCGGAAATGAAAACTCCAACAGCAGCTGAAACAGAGGACAAGATAGTGAAGTGGCACGAAAATGAATGCAGGAAAACAGCCTATCCATACTTTCGCAGTCACAGGATATTTTGCTAAAAGAATGCAGACATTGAGAAGGCCATTCCTGTCGGTCTGAAAGAGGAGACGAGCCTTTCTGCCGGGGTGAGCAAGAGTGTCGCGTCGCGTAAGCCGACGCAGAAGTTGCTGAAGTGGATCGTTGGAAACGTTTGTTGCGGAATCTCGCGGGTCCTCACCCAACTCTCGTAATGTCTTTAACAGATTTCTTACGAGAGGTCTAATAGGTACAGTAAGACTTTCATCATCCTGAACAGTCGTGATTCCAAGAAGAAATGTATCAATGGCGACAACGTTATCCGGATCAGCTGTTGGTCAGGAAAGGATTAAAAAGGTTTAAATTAGGGTAAGAATCGAAAAGTAACGCAAAATCGACCTACAGTGCGGATGTGTATAAGCTATGAGGAGAGTGAGTAGACTTTGAGCTGCAGTTTCTACTTCCATTTCGGTATCCAGAAGTAGACAAAGTGATGCCTGCCTAAAGATTTGAGTTTGACAAGCCTTTGCGATTCGCATATTAAATTCTTGCTAAAAAATAAGAAAAGTAAAATAAACCAATAGCTATAACAGTTTTAAAAAACATTTTAGGTTGAGCGCACTTTGGAATCAACAAAGGTTAGGGAACGACGAAAGCTTTCAAAAAGATAGGTGATAGGATCCAGTTGGAAGGCGGGATCGGATGGAGGAGAAGAGTTAGGACAAATGCGCTCCACTGGAATACTTCTCATTTGAGATCGTTCAAACAGAAGCTAGGGGTTCGGACGAATTATTGAAGAACTGATGAAGATACCTGATCAAGGGTGTCAATTGTAAAATATCCATCGGCATTCGTTAAGTCGTTCCCAAAAAGCACCGATGGATGACCACTTGTGGACTCTAAAGTAGCCACAAAATTACATTATGCAATAAAACAGCAACAAGAGAGCAGACGATAATAGAAAACAGTGGATTACTCTTGACCAAAGTGTGAACAAGTTAGAACAAATCGCCAAAAGAACTAACTCAACTTTTCAAAAAAGAGGGGACAAAAAATGATGCCAACAACAACAAAATCAGCAACACCTGACGCCCAACAGAGGCTAGCAGGTTAAACATTAACCTGAGAAAATATACTAACGAACCTTGTTTAGACGTGACTAAAAAAATTTGTTCGATGATTTCACTTGTAGCACGAACTTCTGCCAGAAATTTAGGCGATTTAGGGGGCATTTCCGATATTGGAAGCCGCGAAAATGACCTATCCATAAACAAGAGAAAGTGAGCAATCAGGTCACACTGATCAGTGCTGTGTGAAATAACCAGCCAATCATCAGGCTGCTTATGAGATGACTTGTACAATGAGGTCAAAGAAGTCATCTGTTTCGTCAAAGAAAGCCAAAATTATTACTATGCCACCTCTATAGCAATACAATAGCAACAGTCAGAGGAATTAAGGAAATATTTTAGTGGTCGTTGAGTCTACTTAATACAAATGCGAGATCAACTTCAGTACAATTAGCACACATTTGGATTTATTTTGGTTCATTACAGTAACTTTGCGCTTAAGCATTATGGAAAGCTTGATTTTGTAAAAGCATACTGTAGTGAATCAAAACTTCCTAATATATAAAAGAAGTCATTAAATTGGGCTAAATGAATGCATTCTAGGTGGATAAGAGGAGATGGAGTTCTTATATGGCCAGAAGGTCAGACCACGAGAACAAGGGCATAAGACTAAAATAAACATAAACTAACTATTACAAATGCGGCATTAGGTTCCCGAGGGCTAGGTGGGCAATTAGAGAGATAGCATCAACCTGGTAACTCTCATAATAATGGAAAAGATATTCAATGTAAAAAAGTTTTTAATTTAAGGGAAAGAGCAAGAGATCCACCTTTGTTTTGCTTCGAGGGCCAAGTTACGCAATCTAGGGCAAAATATGTGCCAATATTAGGTTGCAATACTTTGGTCATATGACCTGATGTCTGGAGGTAACTTTAAAGTTCGTCTGGCCCTTGTACACGCTGCAGCGCCCGGAGGCTTTCCATAGGGTGGAAGAAAGCAGTGAGTGAGGCTGGATACATGTATTCCGAAGAGAGCAGAGCAAATGGGCCCGAGCATGACCCAAATGCCAGCCACGTGTACAATGACCAGACAAACGTTAGATTGACCGTCAAACGCCATGTGCTCACATAAACAAAGCATTACGCTGCCCCTTTCTTTTGAGCGGCGTCCTCGGTGCTCCCCTTGGTACACCTTCCGTGCCAGCCATCACACCGTATTCGGTACTACATGAAAGCGCCCACGAGCCAACCGTGCTAGTCGACAGATAGCGTCAGACTGAAGGGCCGTACCTGTTCTACTCAGCAGCTTCAACTATAGATCGAGTTCCGTTCCTCAACCACATGATAGCTGCTGACTTGCGTGCCTGGCTCGTGGTTGCTTCTTTGCAGTACCGAATGCTTTAATGCCTGGCAGGGGAGGTGTACTACAGGCCTAGTTCCTGACTAAAATAAACGTATTCAGCTCCGCTTACTGCCTCCTTGTATCCTTTGAAAAGTATCAAGGCGCCACATGGGGTCCACAATTTTACACGAATTTCAGAAAGATTTTGATTACGTTAAAAAAGGTAAATATCAATGTAATATTTACTAGTTTGTTTAAGTGTATTTTTATAGGTGAGAGGCGGGAACCAATTTGGAACGCGAATCAGGTGCAAGAAGCCAGCGAGGAGTCTTCCTCCGATTGATATCGTCTACTCGCCTCATCTGCATCCAATTCCCCACCCTTCCTAATAACAAATGGTCAATAAATCATCCGCAACCAACTGTCTTTTGAAGTTTGAGGTTCAAGGACCAGAGGGTAGACAGGCAGCTCTTACAGTCAAAACACTCGAGATTACACATAGACTATATTTTGTCGAAGAGTAGTAATCAATGCCGTAGCAACCGTCTGTCTATCCTCTGGTCCTTGGTCCTCAAACTTCAAGAGTTTGTTGGCTGCAGACGCTTTATTAGACATAGCTATTAGAAAGGGTGAGAATGGGATACAGATGAGATGAGTTGGAGACATCAATCAGAGGGGAACGCCTCACCGACTTCACGCATGTGATTCACGTTTCCGATTGGTCCCGCCTCCCACCTATAAAAGTCCACTTAAACAAATTAATAAATTACAAATCTATAGGAGGAAACATGAAGTAATGAGGTTTGAAGCAGTTGTAACTAGATTACTCTCGTTTAATGCTTATAGAGATGGTTAAAGCTACATAAGATAGAAACCACTGCTTCCCATTATGGTACCACCAATTCTGCTGCAAAGCAAGAGGTTGTTTGATGTAAGATGTGGTGAACAGATTTCAACAACTTGATATTTTTTGTTATGGATTTCTTTTCATGCAATAATTATCAAATTATATATTATTTAAATCTTCTTACATAATATTCACTATGGATAAGCGTTCACAATAAAATATCAATCCCGTTGCGCTTCTACTGGTGTAAACGCGTACATTCTGTCGAAGTCTGATGAGCTTATTGCACAATTTTTTTAATTGGCAATTAAAATTCCCTCCTTTTCATTCTGTTCTGTGCCAGTTTAGCCTACTGGGATTCCTTAACCTTGTCCCCGGAGAATGTTTGAGTGTGTTGCCGTAATTTCTAGCAAAAACACCCCGTTGTTTTTCAAGACTTCGAATCCAGATGAATCGTTGCCGAATCAATTCCGTGTTTATGGCTCACTCGACATAGTCGAAGAAAAACTTAGCAAGTTTTCATCTCGATCATCTTATGGTGACAAGGAAACAGCAAGCAATTATCTGGGATTGCTTTATCCCATCGACGATCACTACGTATATGGATATGTAACGAATACCAACATAAAGGTGCGTTGGTGATGTTGGACATAATGGTTAACCGCCTTTATCTCATGACTTAATTTCGCTTGTGTAAATGCAGTCTTTATCTAGTTTATCCTAGTCCAAGAAGTTCACTTCACTGTGAATGAGTTGCTGAAATCCAGCTCAGCTGCACAGGTGGACAACCAGATTAAGAAAGTCTTCGAAACCCTTCATGACGCCTACGTGGAGCTTGTCTCTTCACCCTTTTACGTCCCAAACACGCCCATTGATCCATCCGCTTCTGACGCCACAAAGAAATTTGACCATGTTGTTGATAAAATTCTCAAGCGTTCTGCCGACGCTATAATTTCAAAGTTGTAAAAACTTTTTTTTTATTTGTTACGATTTCTGTGTCATTGTCGCAGACGGACCTCACCCTTTTTGTGTATTTATAATTGGCTTTGAAGGATCTAGTTTACTTTTTCTATTGTGGCAGTTTTTTGACTTGGCTTTTCATTTTTGGCTGGATTGCATTGTTTCGGTTTCAAATTCCTGTTCATGTTTGGGTCTTATGTTTTGCAGTACCTAATGTATTTCAAGGGTCCGATATAATCTTGCGAACTAGTTATGTGCTTGATCTTTGCTTTTTAACTGGTAAAATGGATAGCGTTGTATTCGGAGGTTGAATTTATTTAACTTCATGATGCTGCTATACCCTAACTTTGTGTTTTTCTTATTACTGGGTCAGACGAGTATGAGAATAGTTTGGAGATGATTTTGCTCAACTGCAGGAGCAAGTTGAAAAGGTACTAACTCACCATGTAAGGCGCCTTAATGGCATTCAATATCTTTCATTAATTCTCCTTAGTACTACCGTCTAGCATTCTCACAGCATTCGGGTTTACCGAGTGACTGTAGAGGTCCTCATGATGGGTTTGGGATTTGTCTCATGTGGTGTCGTTCTTAGCTGCCCTGGGAGATACAAAGACCTGCCTGTCTTCAGTTGTTCATTCTTAAAGGACTTACACTTGTTCATCTGTGCACAAGCAAGTGCTCTCCCCAAACAACGGAATTGAGGTATTTATTTCCAATGTGGCGGGTGGGCTTGATGCCGTCATCGAAGCAGTCAACTTCATCTTCGCCGAAGTTACAAGCGTCCGCATTGATCGAAGGATGTTCATAATTGTCGGGAAGGCTCCATACTTACAGACAAGAAGAACAATTGAAATAAGTAGATAATTAGCAATAATTACTGAAGAGGGGTCTTTGTTGGTTCATCTTTTATTTTACCCAAGTTGCTCTGCCTGTTCTGTGTGCCGGAAATGCATTCCGCACTGGCATTGCATAGTCCTGCACGCTTCATGTGCACCGCTTCTAGGGCCTTCCTAGTCAAAGACTTAGTCAATAAGCACGTGATAAGTTGGTAGGAGACACTGAGAAGACAGGAGCAACCATGGCATCAGTGGCCATTAACAGCGTCACTCTGTTGTCTCAATCGCTTAATGTGACTCAATCTAGCCTCGAAAGTGCGTCCTTCTCTGAAATTGTTTATGAGGATGTTGTCAGAGATGTGACAGTCAGATGGGAAGCTGTAATAGTGGGGAGTGTGCCACAGGGAGCTGCTCGGCTATTCACCACTACCTATACTCACATTCCTCCACTTGCTCAGGAAACTCCAGACGATCCAGACCTGCTGCCAAGCTTTCGAGATCCGTTGAGACATCTCCGTCTCGATGTGGACAAGCGCTGCTATCGTGACGATGTGAGTGAAGTCGCAAATAAGGTGGAGGTGAGGGAATTTGGGTCAAAGGGAGGACGAGTTAGTACAAACATTGGAACTCGACATCCAAAACGCTTTCTACGTACACCG
>UYWX01020816.1:0-16089 GCA_900622495.1 Hydatigera taeniaeformis | reverse complement strand
ATCTCACCCGATGATGCTTGTGGATACCTCAATGCGCAGGCGGAGGTCTTCAAGAATCCTGGGACAGGAGAATAGAAAGTTATCGTCAAAGGCAAGGGATCGTCTCACCATTAACGCCATTACGCATTCTTGTCAAACCAGCAAGCTTTTTATTGCACCGAGATTGTTGCAGTGTGATAATTGAGAGCAGAAATGCCGAAGATGTGAGAATAAGAATGATTGAGCTCCCTAACCCTAACCCTAACCCCCTAACGCTCTAACCCCCTAACCCCAACCCTAACCCTAACCCTAACCCTAACCTTAGGCTTTTCCCATCCCTATTTTTACCCTGCCTTCCATTTTTGAATTTTTTTTGTTTTTTTTTGTTTATTTTCAATTGCAGTAATCTGTATCGCTATCAGATTTTATTTCTTTATTTTCCGTATCGTTATCTTTGCTTTTCAGCTGTTGTTCTTTTTCTTCTTCTTCTTGATGTTTTCCCAGTAGTGGCGATATTTCGAAATAGGAAAAATCAGAATTTGTTGACAGTCTACTTGTCCAATGTTGTATTCCGAGCATTTCCTGTCTCCATTCTGCTGCTCTAATCATCCCTTTTGGCAGTTTCGCATCTCTTCCCTCTAATAGTGCCCTATGTTGTTCAAGATTCCTAAGATATCGTTCAACAGCTCTTGATTCCAGTCTTTTTAACTCCTTTCCTAAGGACGCTAAGGGACGTTGGTTGAAATGCCTCATTGATTCGTCAATGCTTCCTCGATCTCTATGTGATAGGCCGCGAGGAAGGTCCAAGGAATGAGGACTACCATCGCAATAATCATTGTAACGACAAAAACCAATTCTGGACGAATTCATAACATGGTTGCGTGAAAAATAGCGGAGGCCAGAAGTGCGATTTCCGCTACTGCTAGCTGCCATCAGTAGTTGAATGTGTTCAAGACTACTGGCAGTATTAAATTTGAAGGTCCTGTAGTTAAAAAGAAAACCAAAATCTGTTTTAGTATAAACATATGACATTTTTTTAAATTGCGGTGCCGGCCACGGAATGGTCGTCCACTGCTACAGCTGATGGTTTATCTCCCAACAAAATTGTTTCAAGAAGAATCAAAAATTCTACTAGCACCAGAGGGGCATTTCAGATGCTGGGCAGGGCATTGATGCGTTTCATGAAATGCTCACAGAACAAGGCTTAAGTAATTTATGGGATAAAGAAGGAAAGGAACTACTGAGAGTAGTAAGGCTGCTGAATAGAAAATGCAGTTTTGATGGCGCCTAACCATTTTCAACCCGCAAACTGCGCATTTGGACATATTAAGAGAATGAAAATAAGTTACCTATTTACAAAAAGATCGATTAGGGAACATCACCCAGGATGTTATTATAAGCCATTCGCAAACAATTTAACTATACTTAGGGTTCATTACATTGCATATATATGTTCAATTAAAACATGTATTTGTCATACATGCAATCAATTGTATTGTTCTTTTTCCTTAATGTAATGAAATAAGCAATTTCAAAATAGTGAGCTCCTATAATACAGTTCCTTTTCTTAAAAAAATTAGATTAATCAATGATGGTAACACAGTACTTCTCCTTTTTGCTGTCAGGTTCATAAACTTGGTCAATGTCTCTAAGCCTTATTTTCTTTCCAGATTCTTTGCAAAAATGACGCATTTTTGTTGCGACAAATGGAATGGTACGAAGCCCACAGAAGCTAGCCACCGACTCAGGAAAGCATTGCACTTTCGTAATACTTACGCGTCGCCACAGGCAAAGAGGCTGCGCTTGGTGTTGTTCAGGAAACAAATCTCCCGTGACAGCTCACTAGCTCTGCGATTTATTGCACTAAGTACTTCGTAAAAGGCTTTCATCGTCTGATTTAGTGCGTCTTCCTCCAACGACGTCCGAAATGTTATCACTTTCTTCAATCTTAGGTGGACCAAAGTGCACAATTTTGTGAGTGTTCTTTGTCGTCAAGAATCTTTAAAATTATGTCAATATTCTTCGCGCTTACCATGTTTTAACACCAACCACTTGATTTTGGTCAAAGTACTTTGAATTATAGTTCATAAGTAGCAAAAGGAAACTAGTAAACTTTGACTTGCAAGGCAACTAGAGACCTCATAATTTTATTCCACTAGACGTCATGCAAAATAAATTTAGAAAGGGAGCTACTATTGTGGACAGACCTTTCACACTCCTCTCTCTCCCACATCACAATCGACTCAAACTCTCCCTTGGAGAGTCTTAATGACGATCCATTCACTGTCAATAATCCCTCGGCGTTTACGCAACAATAGCATTTCAGTGGACGGCGCCCGCATTGAGCATTCCCTACGCCCGTTCCAAGTGAGCGCATTAATCCTCCGTTTCGAGACGTGGTGAAGGTCTGAGGAGACGTAGAGCGTGAGCGAACTGCCCTTCGATTGCCCGATGGCGATAATATCGGCGGTGTCGGTGACAAAGATGGTGAAGAAGGGAGATGAGTGGGTAAAAGAGGGGCTGCAGAACGGGAAGCGTACCGAGTTAGGCCGGGAAAGAGGTGGCTGGAGCTGAGTCGACAAAAACAGCGAAAGTTCTCCAACTGGCGTAATCTCAACTAAAATATTTTAAGTTTGGTTCAGCGACTATGAGGAAAAAATAATTCTCTTATCTCAACAATGCAATAAATGGTTTTGCTGGGGTCATTATCTCTGAATTTTGAATTTCCGCAAAAAGGTTCCACGCATGCATTCGTGCGATGCTCGCAAACGTCTGTCTTTATAAAATATGGACATATGCTTTTATTTAATCAAATATGCATGCCTCTTACAGGAAGACAATGTGCGTACAATATAATTTAAAATTATCTTCAAGCAAATTTGTTCAATTGTTCGGCTTTTAATTAATTGAGAGTCAGTGGCTGTTAAATGGGAGGATGGTATTCATTTCATTCTGCCTAGCCATTTTGTCGGTAATAAACATTTCAGCGATTGAGTTTTCGCAGTTGAATCAATAACAACCCAACATTACATTACATTACATTACATTAGTTGATCTCGCACAAATCGCTTAGCTGACTTTGGTATGCAACAGGAACTCTAAAGCACATTTAGACAAAAGGTTCTAAAATTACACATTGTCACAAGAGTGGATATAAAATTTAAGCTTGATTGTTTGAAGAATTAATTCAAATTCGCAATTTCTAAAATTTAAAGGCCCTCCTCATACCTGCCACCGAATATTGTATTTGCGCACTTGCTTGTTTCGGAACTCTTCGATACGATCCTTACATAGCTTCTCCAGTCTTGATTTGACCCTATGTGACGTCGCAGTAGCTTCGACCTTCAGGCTGTTGATGGCCTTTAGATGATTTTCCAATACCTTCGAGCAGTGAAATAAAACTTATTGTTCATTTAATCTTAAGTTTTTATTAGATTTTTTAACACTCTCAATTTATGTCCGAAAGTGCTGTTTTTAATTCAATTCCAAAGCATTTGCTTAATTTTTTGCTTGAATATGCAACAATCCCTTTACTTTTCGTAAATGACCAACTATAGCAGGTATTTAGCTTTATCATTAAAAGGTGGTTTAATTTTTCCTTATCAACAGAACTTGGGACTTCAAAGCAATTTTCACTTTCATATGGTAACATACAGTGCTGCTCTTGGCTCTACATGAAATGTAGTTAAGCATTTTGATGTCTCTCTTTATCGGGGTATTTAGCGCATTTACAACCTCAAACTCAATGCTTATCCCACACTGTACAGTCGTATACCATGGAAGCATTTTAAGATTGTAATGCTCCATAATGGGCTTAAGCCTATGGTGGGCTTTATTATAATTTTAGCGTCAGTAAGTAGCTGCAACTGCTTTTTGGACAAGGAATCCCAAAATTAAAAAGATTATTCACATGACTAGTCTCAGTTTGTGGAACTTGTGGAAGTCGCAAAGCGTATTCAAGAGGCGCAAAACGAATTTTCACAATAATACTGCATTTGTCATCATATTACTTAAATTAGAATGCCTTCGACCACAGCCAGGCTTACCTTAGCTTTGCCCTTTGCCCTGGGTGAGACACCCTGTTCGATAAAGCAAATATTCTCAACGAGAGTCTGAGCGCACTTTCCTTTTGGAAACTCAAACCAAAACGCGTAGATTTTAAAAGAAAAATCGTCAAACTATTAACGTTACCAAGTCCATTACCTGAGATCTACAAATAAAGTTTGTTTTTAAGAGATGAACAATGCGACAGAGGGAACTCACTCCACTTTGGCTGGTCCGCTTAAACCTTTGAAAAATATATTTTAAATATTAGTTTAGTCTAACTGATAAATTTATCAAAATAAACCAAGAAAATAAAAGTCTTCTTAAATAGGAGGGTGACTCTGCATAATATAGGCAGCTTTTACGGAATTTATACAATTACTTATGCAGTCTTGAAATTGTCGCAGTAAGGAACCATAAATGGGATGTTTCTTTGCCGCAATGTGAAGTCAAAACAAGGTACAGTTTGCCGCCTTTATCCATTCAGCGCAGACTGACGTAACAGACTGTAGTTACAAGTTCCCGGCTCTAATGCATCCTATTCTGCCAGTTTAGCACAATTATTTTGTGTTGATAGCGCTATCCTCATTTTCGAAATTTCTGAACAATACTTTTGGAAGGACAGTACAACATGAGGCACGAATATTTGCGCTGGTTTAGAGCAGTTAACCGTTATTATGATGACAGTCAACTTACCAACAGCGTAGTTCATTTCTGTAAAACCTTCTGCATTTGATGTGGAGCTTGTTTCGAAATCGTCTCTCTGTTGCCAGTGCCGCCTTAATCGGCGTCTAGTAGTAGACAAAAGCAACTTCGATGAGGATTGATGCGGCCCATCTAGGGATTTCGTTGCATTATCGTTGTCTTGCTGACAATAGGGAGCCGGCAAACTTCGCAACAGCTTTGGTTTCTGTAAAAATGACTGTTTCTTTTTGTCTTCGTCAAAAACTGATGGACATGGCGGAAGCGGCGGCCTGAACCTTATTATTGCAAACATAAGTCGTTACAGCGAATCATTTTCCCAAAAAAGTGATTTGCCGCATATTTTCTTTATCTTTAAGTTCTACCACTATAATTTGCTATCGATGTTTTTCTAATGGTAAAATCTCAAAAGGGTACTGCTTGTGAAAAATTGGCAAATATAGCTGATCAGTAGCTAGGGTGAAATCTTTCATTTAGCATCAATCATGGACCATAGTTTGCTACCTTTATAGTAAGTGAGTAGTAGAAGCATAAGTCAGTGGATTTGAATCCACCTTAAGGACGATTGTTTTGAAAACTCACGGAGAAGAAGTGCAAAATGAAGGGCTATCCCGACAGTCGGAATCAGTGGCTTTCTCGGTAGCACAGAATTCGAGGTCCATCGGTAAAGTTTTACCTGTAACGCGGAAAAGTGCAGTTTTGCCATAAAATAATAACATTATTATTGCAACAAAAATGGGGCAAAACTTTTTTTCAACAATCGGCTCCGGTTTTAGGCTTCAGTAGGAAGGAGCCCTTATTATCTATTGGTAATACAGAAATTCAAACTCTCTAACGGATTTACATCAGTTGAAACGCCTTTCTGCTGTCATACCTTTATTATCAGCCAGCGTTATTGGAGGTAATTTGAAAGGTTTGTCACGCGAAAATTTTCGAGAAAACCTTCATGACAAAAGAGCAAAACCGTGAAAATTTGTTTCTGCTCAATTCCTCTGAGAGGGTCAGTGTTCCATGACAAGACAAATTCCGACAATTTTTTGAAGTCACTTGTATATAATCAGGGATATTTTAAGGCAAATGAGGAAATACGAAAGACCTACGAATCGCTAGTAAAATCGATGGGAGATCCGGGTCGTCCTGAAAATATTCACTCAAATTTAGTTGTTAGAAGTAATTGTTTAATTTAATAAAACAGGCAGTGGAATAAAGGCAATGATTTGGCATCCTTTAAAATACTAGAAACATTTTGGTTGCAAGTGGAAAATAAATAACCATAAAAAATCTGATGATATTAATAAATTTAAAAAAAAATGTACACGAGATAACTGAATTTATAGTCAAATTCTTGGTCCTAGTTGTGGAGCCACCTTAAACGATCAGCCATGCTAAATCCACCAGGCAGCCAACACAAAGTTTAAATTAATTCACATTTGCACACCAGAATTTTTATTGGAGTTTAATGTCTAAAATCGTCTTTTAGGAAGTCTTAGAAGTAGAATCACAAACATACTTTATTGGGTCGATGATTGAAAAGTAGGTGCTGGGGTTTCCCTTATCAACTACTCCCAGAATAAACGAGAACCTTACTTATATAGACCTGCTTTAAGGATCACTCGAGTCATCAGCGCAGCACCTATCAATCAGCTTCACCTTATTCGCAAAAATATTGCAACAATTTTTTTTAAACGATCTGCTTTTTATCATTACATTTGTCATAAAGGTGTCTTCTTGGTGCGATGAACTTTGGGAACATTTTCTGTGAAATTGGTTTTGAAATCGCTTTACCTGAGGTCCCATTTTTTCGGATGTCTTGATTTGATACGTTTCTATTCGACCTAGAGTAAAATCTTATTGTTTACAGGAATTCCGCCACATGGTTAGGAATATTCTTAAGTTGTTGCTACACGTAAAGCGCCCCGTTAGCATTATATAAGTGTTCGGCTGCCTATGTCCCAAATCTACAAGCAATCCTAAAACACTTACATCAGTTTCACAGTCATGCCTAGAATTGTTAATTGTCGAATTTACGGGTCAGACAGTCGCATTTTACTATCCAGCACCTAAGCTGTAAACATACCAAACCAATCTTTGCTTCTTCGTTTTGAGATGCTCGTTAATGTTTGATGTTAACGTAAATCTGGGAGGCTGTATCTTGGGTACTTCAAATGAATGCGTCGAGGGACGGAACGAAGGAACCTACAATGATTGCGAAGTTGGCTTAGCAAAGCTCTAACCAAATGCTTCAAAAACAGACTCCGTTGTGCTAGAGCTTACGCTACATGGGCTAACCCACGTTGGGTACTTCAACCGTTCCTTAGCCTGTAAGAAAATCAAGAATTCTTTATCTTAAGTAAAGTCTTACAAACTTACATGAAATCTGATCAAAAGTGGCAAATCTTACTTCGGCACGGTCCCGCAGGAACTCCTTCTTGCTGGGGTCGTAAAAAAATTTTAACACAATGCAGTACAGTCGCTTATTTTGAACGGCAGCAAGATGTTAAATTATAGGCAGACCTTATCGGCTCACTTTTTTAGACATTTACCACAAATGTATTCAGAAATATTAAGACTTTCAAGAATAGCTGCTGATGGGATGAAATCTCTAGCATCAGCCATCCAGTGATCCGGAAACCTAAAATATATTGTGATGGCGCATTTGAAGCATACAAGGATTTTCAATTATTGACAATCTCAGGCTGATGTAGATGACGAGCACTGTCAGTAGACCTACTGTATGTTTTGCTTCAGCATGCCAATGTACGCTGCAGTTCCTGCATCTGTTTCGTAGAGCTCATGTTTTCTCCAGGTTCCCTAAAACGTTTGACAGGTCCTTCATCACTCAAGAATACCATGCCGATTAACCTTGGTAAGACAGTGTCCCAAACCACACAATTAATCCTGCTCATTAAAAGAGGCAAGCACGCATTTTTGATTACTTTTTTCAAATTGATCCAACCTTCAGTCAAAAATAAAAGTTCTTTCGCCGTCACTGGTTGGCCTCTTTTCGGTTGAACCGCAGATGGGGTGAAGAGAATCAGATCACCTCTACAGAAAGTGTGTTCGGTTATCCACCACTTTCAATCAAAGCAACGGTGCTGCGTGGCATCAAAATGTACTGTAAGAATGAAGTACGATGTAGCCATTGCCATGCTAACCCTCCATAGTTCAAAAAAGTTTTGTAATTCACGTCTTTTAAATTGCTTGTAAAACGATAAAACGCAACATGCATGTTATTACCAAAGTGAACAATCGATCCACTTTTCTTACCTAAGGGTGGTCCAAGTTGTGGGAAGTCGGTGCGTTGAGTCTGTATCAGACTTGCTTAATAAAAGGTCCTTTGTTGCTGATATCTACAAATTTATGGAGGTAAGTAAAGGACAACCATTGTAGTATCATACTACTAAAATGAGGGGCATTAGGTTGGTCGATGAACTAATCATAACAGGACTAGCTTTCAAATAACACTACTTGATTGCATTTCTATGAGTGTAAGTAAAATAAGTGCGTGCGTCATTTTAAAGTCGTAATTACGTAACTGTGATTTGTCCATATATTCAAATTTAAATGAAGAGAATCTTTTTACCGTTTCGGGGATCACAAGATCATCTCGCATTATTTGACCGCACGGAAGCCCTGTGTGTTTGCATAGTTGTGAAAAGAGGTTGGGCCCTTTTCTTTGGCCTGGTAATGGGCAAAGGCGTTGTATCAAAAATAAACTCCAAAAATCTACCCTAACCCAGACTTTCATAGTCCTAACACTTTCCCAATAGCTTTTAAAAAGTAATGCAAGTGACAAGAACTCAATTAATTTCGCTACGTTTTCAGTAAAGACTACCCAAATGGTTATAACATTAAACTAGCATTGTCAATGCTGCAAATTTATCAAGTTCTTAATAAATTCTTGACAATTTTGACACGATTTACACTATCTATAAGCATTCACAAGTGATCGCCTACAAAATAATCTTCCTTTCTGATTAGTTTATCAAAGAGGAACTAAAAAGCATCCTTGTTGGCAGTGTTTCCAAGCGCAGATAAGTGAAGAAAATGCCTTACCGCACGGCATGACTTAGAGTGTTAAGTGAGCCAAATAATGCATTTTTGAACCGAATAATCGATACGAAAGTTGGTCTGACCCCCTTATTTTTGGTGACCGCTGGTGCTATTAGTTTCTCTAATCGCAATCAGCGTCATTAAATAGGTGCCTGAGACAGGATTAAATTCCATCGCCATCATGATGTACTTTTGTGCCTTTTACGATGCTTATGAAAATGTGCCATCGAAACTTCACCTTAAACCCAATTTCGAGTTTTAAAAGGGAAATTCATTTTCTTTTGAAGGTTTTCGATAATTAAGGGCCAAATGCTTGCTCACTAACTGAAGGGAAATAGTCAATGGTAATGACATAGGAGAGGCTCATTTATGGCTTTTAAAACAGAACGAAAGGTTGGAAACCACTTTGGTAAAAAGCAACCACAAACACAACTAAGTGGCACAAGTTTTAGAAGTCATAAATCGTAATCTACTCCTTTTTTTACGAAGTACGATGGGTATCTTTAAAATCACAGCTTAATCCTCGCGCAGAGGGTTACCTTCTTAGATGGGGTACCAGATCGTACGCTATGGCCACTTTGACTTCTTCCCATTTATTGACCTATTACAATCCTAATAGCCGGTCAACCTAACGAGCGACCGCCCGACTGGACCGTAAGTCTTAAGTCGAAGCCTTAGCAGCAGAAATGACTCAAAAGTGGCATTGAATTAATTGCAAAATATTAGCGTAGAATGTAGCCCGGATGACTTGCACCGATCGCAAGTCGATTAGCCTTGGCCGGACGAGGTGTAAACGCTGCCCACTTGGTGCCAGGCTGGCCAATCAGAATGGAATGTGGTGCAAACTTGCATGGCCTGATGCTCTCTATCATTACACCAATGTGGACGAACAGAAGCTGGGTGATATTAGTCCTAAGCCCCTGCCTCTATTTAAATGCATCATGTGAGTCCTGTCATATTATTTCCCCTACATAAATACTTCCAAATTACAAAGACTACCAAATATAGTGAAAAGTATAGTTCGCCGACCAAATTTCAGTAAAATAACAGCTCAAAAAACTTGTGTTCCTCATTAAATTAACCTATTATAATTTCGAATTATACCACTTGTCTCAGTCTTCTTTGTAACTCACTGTTCCACATCATTTCAACGCAACTGGGCCTAGCAACTAAGATATTTGCTCCTTATAATCGCAGGTTCAGGTCTTCAGTCTACAAATACGCCTGAAAGTTTATCAACCAGAGGTAATGCAAATAAACTGCATATTTCCTCGAGTTCTGAACCAACTTATGCATTACATTATTATACGTAAAAATGTCTCATTCGTGTTAAGTGCCTAGAAAATTTTCAATGAGTGACAAGATTTAGGTGTAAAATTTCTTTACTTTGCCACAACTCTGCTACTTTCATCGGCAATTTGAACTTTATTATGACGACAGTCATGACAGTTTATGCCCTTCAGCATTTTTTCATTGGTCCAGCAGATCCGAGCATCGATTTGCCAGATTTCAACCCGTCGTTAAGTAAGACACTGAGGATGCATTACGTTTTCTTTCTTCATCTTCTTTTGATTAAAGTAAATTCTACTCATTTTCAATCTTTTAAGTATGGAATATTATTGGCCTCCAAAGTCGGTCCGACACAGAGACAAGTGTGGACTTTGCACATGGAGAAAACATTTGCACTTACATTTTGAAGTTGTTCCCCTTCTAAAATGCTTCTTTTTTCAAGTCCGCAAAATAAGAAATCATAACAGATGTTAATGTAATATTTGTCTGAAATGCGACTGGATGTACAAGGTCTTATTTAATTTATTGGAACTGAATTTCCCAAAATTACAAAGAACACTAGGTGCACGCACTCTAAAATTTTCCTTTTATAGAGGTTGTTCTCGCTATATCGTTGACAGTAGGCATCCCCATTCTGCTGGTCATGTTAATATGTGTTTGCCGTTTCTGCCATAAGAAATAAGGTATGTATCCAAAGGCCGAAAGAAAAAGGGCTTAATGTCTAAGTTCGAATTGCTCTTGAATATCTACTCCTTTGTTTAATTGGCACAGCGTCTTTTTGTTGACTTGCAGTTTCCCACATTGAGTAGATGCTCCAAACATTCCACACCGTGTTTTGTCGCACCTAAGTTTGGACCAAAGATTTGTAAAAACTAACATCCTGTTTCCTGCATTTTAGAATGAGCTGAACACAACAAATCAAATACTGGTCTAATCAGAATTTGATTGATAGATGAAGCCAAAGACGATCAAATGCTTTGCATAAAATGTGTACAGTTAGAAAATTTTATCGATGTACATGAGCACATAGTACATAGGGAAGAATTTTAATCATATTTTACCCCCTCACCTTTGTAAAGAATTTCTGAATCTGTATTTATTAGAGCAAGGCACCTCTACAAATCCAGGTCTGCCTCTCTTAAAATTTTTTTATCTAACTTGTAGACTGCGTGCCTTTTATAAAGTGGATACTCACATGTGAAATTTCCTGCAATTTTTTCCCTTATTCGGTCGAAAAAATTTCCCATGTTTTGCAGACTACTCTGACTTGGATGAGCTGATGCGTGCTCGATCGTAAATAAGGTGGTGGGAGGATAGATGGCCAAAGGTAGTCATCATCCATTCATTCGCATCAATGCATCGGCCGATGGTTCTTGTCTCCATCACATGCGAATCAGATTAGTGATTGTAGTGCCTAATGTTTACACACAACCGCATAAAGGTCAACCAAAATTTGGCCAATAGACACACGCAGTTTATTAAACGCCTAAAGATATAAACCGAACTTTGTAAGGTATTTTAGTCGGACTATTAAATTTCAAACGTTACAGTCCCTTGTCAGGCTTTGAAGTGGCTGCTAATGCAGTGTAGACAGTATACACGAGCAAATGAATGATAGGCCAGCGCTATTCTATGACGATCGTTGAACAGAGCGCTGTGCAGTCGGCCTCTTTGGAAGAAAATGGCAAAATTGAGCATCTGCACAAATATACTTTAATAACGTTCTCTACTTTGATCGTGGTAGCACAATCGATGGTATCCTTTATTGTGCCTTGACAGTGATGAGTTTGAGAAATGAGCGAATATGCCATGGAAGAAGATAAAAGGTTAGGTTTGAACACGGACACAAAAGTGGAAAGGTTGTTAAAATGAGCTGATACGCTCACAGCCTCCGTTAATGGTCATTATTGACACAAAGTTTTAAGATATAAGAATTCATCATCATATATTTCGGAGAAAATAAAGTTAGAATCGGTACTATCTGTTGCTGATTCATATAAGTCATCAGAAATTAGAGGCTACTTCCTTTTTTCCCCTTTCTTCATCGACTAGGACTAGTTTAAGGGAATTGTGCCACAAATGAGGGTGCCGAATTCGTTCATATGGGGATTACTAAAACTAGATCTGTTGAACGAAGGGCAGAAATACGTGTTCGTAATAAAATGGGGGCGAATGCTAACGTACACATTTTACGGCATCCAGTCACGTAGAATGAACCTCGTGATATCAGGAGATTACGCTAGTGCATCGCCTATTGGTTGTAATCATTTAGGCCAATCAGAAAATGTGGATGCCCCTTCCAGACAAGACGGGCAGGGAGAAGCAAATGAGGTTAGGAACATTAAGAGGATGTTTAGTCAAATTGCAAAGATCAATGACCACCTCTACCTTAGCAGTTTGGAGGCACTGACACCGGCCCGACTACAGCACTACGGCGTGACGCAAGTGATTTCCGCTATGGTGGAGGCACTTCCAGCAGAGCTGTTGACAGAAGATGGATCCCGGACGCGATCTCACGTACAGATTTGTGTAGAAGACATAGAAAGCGCAGACCTAAGTGCTTATTTTGACTCAGTTGCGGATCGCATAGCTCGGGAGGCACGACGCGGAGGGCGCACCCTTGTACACTGTGTGGCTGGAGTTTCGCGCTCACCCAGCCTAGTTCTTGCATACCTTGTAAAGCACTCAAGCATGACGTTGGCAGAAGCCTACCACCACGTCCACCGTCTCCGACCCTGCGTACGTCCTAATCCAGGCTTCTGGCGTCAGCTAATTGCGTATGAAATCGAGCGGCGTGGTGTGCCTTCAATGCGCCTGGAGGGTAGCGTTGGTAATCTCACCTCTTGTCCCTCCCCAACTTCTTCTACTCTAATATGGAATCGTCTCACAAACGCGGAGGCACTACAGCATTATCGCCAACAATGGCGCGGATACCTTCATGAACATTATTGAAGGGCGACAACAACGGAGAACGAAGCCAAGTTGGGACCAATCGCAAACTATGATAGTCCGGCTTAAGACTCCGACAAACCACTCATTTTCATTAATATTCAATACGATGGATACAAATAGCCCCCTTTATGCTTATTTCGTGATAAATTGCAGCTTTTTTAAGTTATCAAGCCTTCCTACTGTGACCTTTGCCCCAAACATGATGGTCATTATGACTCTCATCCTAAATCTACGGAAAGAATTAAGAGCGTTTTCTACTTGCCATATACGAATATCGTAAATGAATCTGAAATATAAATCAATCTCAGAGAAAAAACAGATGATCTTCATCGGAACAAGTAGTTTTGACGTTCATATTTTGTGCGTATAAAAACGCAGGCTTGTTCTAATCCATGACTTCTTTAAAACTAAAAGCTGTTGTCACCACTAGATCTTATATTCATTTTTCTTATCGCTCTTGTTTAAGAAGTTTATAAAATGTAGTTAATTGTGCATCTTACGGTAAGTAGTAGCGACCTCTTGATAAGCTCTATTTAGGTGAGAAAAGGACACAGCCTTATTTATTTATCTATGAGCCTTCGCCTTAATTAATTAGAAGGCATAAGAGTGCTCCACAATAGGAGTGATTCTGTGGGATGTAAACCTCAAACGACGCAAACTCACCTCAATGCAAAAGTCTAGCACACCTTAGTCTATCAACACTGGAACTTTCATTAAGTTCAAATATTTTCAGCTTGTTGATTAATTATCTTGTCCATTAACATCTCGTTCACATTTCCATCGGAGTTTATAAAGTTAATTTTCTTTATTTAGCCAGATTTTTTAAGGTCGAATTAACTAGATTAAGGTCCTACATAGTTAAACGAAATGGAACTCTTTGTTGCAAGTAAAATTTTATTAGCGTGCTTCATGGTACTATCCATAATTACCTCGTTTGTGCAATAAGGATAATTTTAGCGTCATGTGTTTACAGCAATTGTAGGGGTCTTCATGAGGTCGCACTTAAAAAATGAAAGGTCGAGTGTGAGCGATTTTGTGAGAACGAGGGTGACCGTACAACTCTAACGTAACACATGCTCCCCACAAGCCCTTCGCACAGATTGGGGCTTAGCAAGTGGATTTCAATGCTGAATTTGTGAACAATCCTTGTTTATCTCTATTTGAAATCAAAAGCATCGATAAAAGCTAGCAAAAGCACTTTTAAAACATGTTCAGTTGGTTCATTAACTAAGCTCTCCTGAGGTTGCTATTCTGTCCCATGGCATTTATGTTCAAACGACGCTGGGCTAAACAAATAATGATTTATGGTAGAGGACCAATGACTAAAACAAGGTTGGGCTGATTAAATTACAATAAATGTGAAAAAGGCAATAATAAGTTCAATAATAAGTTGCCATTTTAAGCCGCTTAAAGACAGGCAATAAAGTTAGCCATATTCTTCGGGGCTTTGGTAAATTGCATAGCAGTGTAGCCAGCAGTTCTAATGGCAATCTATTTATTAAACCAAAATGACTATGTCTGTGATGACAAATTATTGCCCCAATCATCCTATTGATCACTCAGCATGTGTGAAAAGTAATGTCCAGCTTCTACTTATGATTTTATCAAAGACCATGTGTGCCTCTAACATTTGGTGCTACGAATGAAATGGTTTAGTTCGTCCTACTTTAAAAGCCGAAATTTCTAACTCAACTATTAGTTTTGTCCCCCTTTTAATATAAAGACAGAGAAAATGACTGATTTATCTCAACAATTGCTATGGAGGAAACTTTTGTTTTGAAGGTCATGAAGAGACCGAGGTAAAAGGCGATTGGTTGACAGGAATGCAATAACAGATTGCTGGGGGTACCATTGGCAATGGGGAGGATAAAATTTCAACCCCGCCGCATAATGCGTGGCGATGAATAAAAACAGCAACTTTTAAGAGAAACAAATATCGAAACTCAAGCCCTAGTTCCTTCTAATGAAACCAGTTTAAGCCAGTTAAAAACTACTAATCATAAAAAATAAATTAAAAATCAGGAATTTTGTTGCAGTATGAAACGCAACGTGTTGGTGATTCCGAATGTGGAACTCTTGACTGTAGGAACAAGGAGTCAAAAGTTCAATAAAACCTTCAAGTATGGAAGAATCTGGAAAATTTGGACCAATAGGACGACTTTGCCAAACGGATGTCTAATAGGGAAATCAAAAAAATTTGGATCGCATTAACCGATAAGCGGGTCACATATGCTTGGCCAACAGATAAAGTGAAACGTCCTTCCTACTTTTTTGCTATTGTTGCATACGGAAATCGTTTGTATTACAAAATGTAGGGCTCGCATGGAAAGGATCCATCCATCAAAGGAAAAATCACTAAGTATTGCATGAATTCGGACTGTTGTTGATTAAAATTTAGTCAGGCTAGAGAAGGATTATGTTGGACTCCTGATATTTTGATATTGTGCACTTTATTCATTAATTACAATACGTCAAAATGTAGGAATGAAGGTCGCCAACATGATCCAGTGGCCATGATAAAGGGATAGGTATGTAACCTGTTGAGGCTTAAGCGCCCCACTTAACTAATGTAGACTTGGAAGAAGGGCCTGCTGACTACAGTAATCGATTGTTAGACCGCATTTATGACTCTTATTTATGAATAGAAAATAAGATCGGGAAAGTTGGTTATGGCTACCATTCTTACTTGTGCCTCCACTCAAATTTGGCTCATCGCAACATGGGAAGACATTCAAATACACCTCCAGATCACTGACTGGTTGCAGAGCAACTAATTTTCAATGCAACACTAAAGAGCACTACATTTCCGCTGATATTATGACTAACATTTTTAGCGAAAAATCGGCTTAGTCCAAGAAGAAAATGATGGATTAATTTCTTGATTAGCGCATTGAAGTTTGGCTGCTTATTAGCACATAATACGATGCGTGCACGCGCAGGATCATAGGACCAATTACCTTCTACCAAAACCTAGTGACTCGGGACAAATAAAACAATCGACACTGGGGTCTGTTTCGACTATGCTCAAAGATAGAAGGTTTGGTAAAGCAATTATTAATAAAGACCTTA
>UYWX01020815.1:6847-17008 GCA_900622495.1 Hydatigera taeniaeformis | reverse complement strand
GGTCTAATATCGGAAAGTAACTTTAGCCCTCATGGGCTAAATGTTGGAAATTATGTCTTTTCCGTAAAATATATAAACTGAGTTTTTCTTGGCAATTGCATGTTTGAACGCTTGAAACCAGTCAAGAATGCTTTCCTCCATTGTCGAAAATTTTATTCCCTTATCAACTTCTTTTGTTGGTTTTTGAATTTAAATTGGCGTTAGAGCTTTGGTTCAACAGTGTAGGGTGTCAAAGCAAGTACAGTAAATGTGCTGAATTTCAGCGTTTGGTCCCCAAGTCTTGGTCCAAAAGAAAGTTCAGCGGACTAAAACATCATTCACGTCCACAATTAGTACACAAATTTAGCCTTACAACACAACGAAATCTTATTTCATTAGGTTTTGTTATTTTCTTCCCTGAGCAAACTTTTCGTGGCCACGTGGGCAGGACGTGAATTAGTCCTCTTGTTTTTATGCGAATTCTCACTACGCATTAAATAGTCCTCTGCCTTCAACGTTTGGGGACCACCAGAAAATATCCCCTAATTATGAAGTGTCAAAGCGTTGCTGCAATCTTGTGGCATTTTTAATTTATATAAATTTAAAAGTTTGTCTCCTTTTGTTAATCATAACGTTGATTTCCCAATCTTGGTTTGTACGAAGGACATAATTCGCCCTAATTAAACCAACTTCTCTTTTTGTTCCGATTCTGGATAATGCCGCCAGTTCCACCAACTTCTGCACGCTGATCGCAGCTTGTTCTCAAGAATCTGCAAATCTAAGCTTCCTCAAAGTAAAAAATAAAATTCCGCATTTCGCTTTAGGAGCGTGTCGGGTGCCTGGGAGTCACAGCTAATTAAAGCGATTCCCACATGTGTTTTAAGTGTTGCACCTCGCACAAAGAAAAGTTAATTTGGTTTCACATAAAGTCGAATCTGATTAGCTCTAATTAAATTGAAGACTACTTTAAAGGAGGGATTATAAATCCGCCTCGATCCCCACCATTCATCCCTTCGGTCCATTACACGGTGCATTGTTTTGCTCTCTTGCCACAGCAAATTGAATAATTTCAATTAAATATTGTTGGGACCAAATAATTTTATTTTCTATCAATCATTTGGTAGCTGTTAAAGAAAATAAGGCAACAGGACAATAGTTTACTTCAATCTTTGCGCACCTAGGCTTTTGGCTGTTTTTCTCTATTTCAAACATTAATTTTATTGCTCTGCGAACAATTTTATTATTCTAATATTTTCTTTTATTAGTATCCAAGTGCCGAAAAGTTCCAGTCCATGTTTTATCTTTCCTTTTCCATAATCGAACTGTTTCTTTGTGTCCTTGTTAATGCAATTTATTTAATTAAGCACACTAGTTACGCGGATGTTTTGTTCGCATCGGCTGCAAACCTTGTTTGTTACTTAGTAGATGCTGCTTCAGCCTATTTCAGCAGTAGTGTCTCCCTCTCTGCTTTCAATAAGGAACGGAAGGATTGTATGACATCCGCATAGTCTCTTTAGTGGCTTTCGCATCAAGTTACAGGGAGGCTTGTTAAGGTTAAAATCAGGGTTGATCCTACCCGTGCCATTTCGATGAAACCGAGTGGTTTAAGCACATATATTCTGCATCTAGGGGACTGTGACATTTCTGCTTGTCCCGTACCAAGGGTTGGAAGTTGTTTTACTGACGAATTAGGTTTACTAAAACGTTACTCATGCAGTCACCCACTGTAACCTAAAATCTCTCCTAATCCACTATTTTTGTTAGAGCTAAAACTAGCTTTTCCTTGAAACTTGAAATTTGTATCGCTAATGCCTTTCCCTCCTCCACTCCCCTTTCTACTGCCAAGAGAAAAGCCGTTATTAGTAAACCAAAACGAAAAATTTTTTGGTCATTTAAGATACATCCGAAAAGGAACATAACGAATCATCTTCTCTCGGTTCATATCCTCCTCTCTCCCTCTCAGCAGCAATATCGCTTATATCGGCAACCTGAGAGCAAAGAAAAAAAACAAAAAAAAAGAAATGTATAGAATTTAGTAAATCCCTCCGTCAACTTTCTTATGCCTGTCCTACCGACCAAACAAAAGGATTAGACTTACGGGTGTTGTAGTAACAAGCACCGCCGCAAGGCTTATCAGGGTCTAGACAAAACAAGGACGAAGTGGATTAAAGCCCACTCCGGAGACAAGGGGGTTTGGGAGGAGGGGGGAGGGAAGGGGGATAAAGTTGACACGTAAACTTACAACATGGAACAGCAATGCAGCAGTAGTTGCCACAATCACATCCACAGCAGTCATCACAGCAGTCGTCACAGCAGCAGTCATTGCAACAATCATCGCAGCAGTAGTTGGGTCCACAACCACAGCCACAACCTCCATGGCCGCATCCTCGTCTACCCATTTTGAAAGTATATCTTTCCCTTTTCCTTCTCCCCTTTTTGGTCTTTTCCTTATATGTGTGAACCTGGTGCTTTATATGCCCAGGGAAATGCGCAATTTTTAGTTTCAATCTCTTCATTTTATCACCGCCCTGAGGTGCACAAATTGCAAACCCCATTGTGGTGCCCTTTTGATTGGTTAGTGATTGATGAAATTGGATCTAATTAGTGGGAAATAAGGCAGGGAATTTTGTTTGGTCATGATTTTATTTCAATCATGACAATTTACTAGGTATTACTGAATGGAGGAAAAGGCGGGAGGTCCTTCGCCCTCTTTTCAATGCCAGTGGTCACGATGGGGACAAACTTCCAACCCTTTTACGTTCATCCACCAACTGATCCATCCACCTCGTATTCACCTCAGCAGATGCATGCATTCGTGTACCACTTCCGTCGTCACGTCTCCACCCTTTCATCACCAATTCATCCCTTCGTTCTTCCCCGAGCAACTGACTTATTATTTACCCATCAACGCAAATATGAGTCACTTAGGTGACCTTATTTATTCATTCCTCCCCTCAGTCGATTTTGCGTCGTTACAAAGTGGCGACTGTTCTCCCCACGACTGACTAAATCTGGTGCGCGGAAAGCAAATTGCTTTAATGGTTAGTTCTTGTAAAAAGCACCTCGACGCCTTAAAAGCCTAGTTGTCTTTTAACCTTAATGGGTTCGTAACCGCAGGAAAGTGAGACGCTGCGAGTCGGAAGCTCTTTAAGATGGTCAGCTGACCGGATTTCAAATAGTCTGTGAAATCTCCATGGCTTTGCTAATTTGAAAAGCTATATGGATTAATTATAGCTTGAGGCTATGATGGGGGGAAGGAGACTGGATGAGGAAGTGAAGTTTCCACACATCCAGTGATAGTAATCGAATGACTACTCTTTTTACAGTCACTGCTGTCTGTGAGGGAGAAAAAAACTGATTTGTGTCAGTAGCAGCAGACTATGTATACCCTCATCCACCTTACCAAAAAACCCTAATGTCTGCTGTTAATAAATGCTACATACGCTTGACCATTTTATTCTTCCATCAAGTCTGCCACCTACATAAATGACTTGTATTCCAACACTCACCAACATCTATATATTATTTTTAATCAAGCAACACGAAATAAACGAAATTCGACCAAAAGAAGGAAGTATTTCTACCTATCCACCCTAATTTTTCAGTTTAGACAAGGTCTAAATGCACCCAGCTAATAACCGGGTTACCTCTCCACCTACCCGACTTTCCATGCCTCCTCTGACCCATCCATTCCTCCAACCCACCAAAGCAGGATCATACCAACCTGAACCCCTGCCGATGTATTTTCTCCAGATAAAGAAGTACACAATTGAGAAATCGGCTAATATTCAGCTCCATACCTCCAAAAATCCGCTTCCCAATCACACAACTTGGATCCAGACGAAAAACTCAGATCCGACCATATTATTCATCCACGTGTCAATTTGCCACATCAAAAAGAGGAAGCTATGACAAAGAGAATCCACCTAAATCCGGAAACATACTATTACATGCTAAAATCTGCTCGAGTCTTAAAAATCCAAATAAACAAGAAAGCTCAACATACAAGCCAAAAAAATCTCACCAAAAAGGGAGTTGTCAATCACAGCTTTGGATACTCGGCGTTATGCATTCGCACCACCATCAAATGCATTGTAAATAAAACATGCGAATGATTCGCGAAAATTGGCAAGGAAATCCAGTCGTCTCACAATTATTTTTCAGCAATAAAAGCATAAATTCGGAATACCATAAATTGGTTTTTTATAATCACCCTCTTCTAACTCCTACTTTGTTAAAGTTTCTTCCACCTGTACGACAAAATATGTCGGTCAACTAACGTTCCAAGCAGAATCTGTGAAGAGTAAGCCCAACAGCACGCAACCACCATGCAGCCTCTCACATTTAAAGACGTCGACACTACCCCTCACTACCCAACAGATAATTTAAACAAATAACTTTAAATGACAATTTAAAATTGCAAAAGCAAAGATTGAAATTACGAATATTCTTTATCTTTCCTTTTTTACCTAATCTATAAGAAAATAATTAATTTTATTACTGTTAAATTATTTTTACGGACCATGAGTCACAAAATATTCACGTATTAAAACATGGGTTAATTTATTGCTTTTACCGCGCACATCATTTCGGTATAAAGTAAGTACTAATTGCTAGCATTGCCAATCATCGTCTGCAGTGCCGCCAAATTGAATGATCCCCTTTGTAATTTAGCTACTCGAGGTTCTTTACCAATCCTATATTTTATCTGATTCCTTTTTAGACTAGAATTCGTACGCATGAAATGCAAGAATTTGGCAAATCCAAGGTGAATAATGTAGTACTTTGTTCGTTAAACGATCACTATAAATGGCATTCGCATTTCTCTTGGCTCTGGGAACAAAATTCAGCCTCATGCCAAGGCTTAAGCGCTTCCTGTATTCTCTGATTATAGCCAATCAACCCTACTTGATGTCTTCGGCCTTCCAACCGGGATCGCGAGGCAATTACAGATTTGTTTCGCCTAAAGTTTTGGTAAATATCACACATTCCATGACCTTCATTTACGCAGACTAATGAGTCCGCATATATTTATATTTTAATAGCGTGAAAATTCGCCTAATTTTTGGCATCATATACGCTTTCTTCTTAATTAGCCTAGACCAATTTTAGAACTTCATGTGGATGGTAGCGCTCGTTGACTACTCACTCGGTGGTAAAATCATTAGGTTGGGCTGAACACATGTATTCTAGGGAGAGTAGATTGGATTGGGCTTGAACCAGCCCGAAGCTTATTTTACGCGTACAAAGGGAATGTCGAATACAAAAGCATCCACCAGACAATGTGTGGCCGGGGTTAAACTCGCTTTCATTTTGAGCCAAATGATGTAATATTATGTCTGGAAAGTGCTCTATAATTCGTCCTGCTCTTGTACACTTTGGATGGCCTTTGAGTCATTTCAAAGCTCAGCTCAGACCAACAAAATGCCATTTTCCTAGCAGGAAGTCTTTGAATCATACAAAGATGCGTATGCCCACTTGTTCAAGTTGAAATACATGTTTCTTTAAGATGGAATCACAGTTAAATCTTGTCTTCCTACTCAATAGAATTCTTGGATTTCTCAACATATATGAAACTACACTGCCGCTACAGACGTCCCCGAGAAAAAACTTGATATACTTAAAAATCTTTGTTCAAATGACCACCTGGTGCCAGGTGGTTACTGTAAGGTTCGTTTGGCTATTGCAATCGTGGACTAACCTTCGGGCTAAGCTCATGTCTAATTCCGACCTTGTCCCTAAATTGCATACAAACAGCTCCATTTAATGTCTTCACCCGGTGAAAAGTCTTGGGATGTTGCAATGTTCGCATAATCAGAATCGATCAAAAGCAACACTAAGGACTTTTACTTTCATGTAAACGTTAATCAGCTCCTTCTATGCTATGGAATCACTCGACCTACAACGGCTTAACGGGACTTGTGCTTGGGTCTCCTGTCAAGGGATTGTCAGCTTCCCGTCAATTTATCGATTTGGAAAAATATTAGCAGTAATGTTTATGCATTTACCAACAACGTTACTGTCCTTAAGACATTTTACTATCGGTGACGAGGTTTGCAAATAGCTCTATAAGAATGTGCAGTATGGCTTTGCAATCCAAGAACATTTGTAATTATTCGACAGTAGAGACTGTTGTCCTTAACATCGCATTTTAAATCGTTTGAGAGCAAACGAATTAATAAATATGGTCGGACACTAGAGGTGATCAAAGTCACGTTCTAGACATCAAGTTGTTGCGGGAATGCTCGATAAACACTTGTCCTCGTTTGTTTAAAATTATTAGCCTCCTTCGCTAAAAGTACAAAAAATACTAAACGCATTTCTACACGCAAAATTTAAAAGCTATTGACATCATGTTTTTGCTCAACATTGCTTCCATTTCTAAAATACAGCGCCTTATTTTTTTAATATTTCGAGGTGGCATCAACGACCTTGGCGTAAGTCACCTTGAGAGGCGCTTAGTTGTTGCCTTGGTTATGAGTGCTGTTGAAGATTCAAGGTCACCTCGAATTGGGTAGCAGCCTCTTTCAGGGCAGAACTTGTGATAGATTTAGGAGGGGATAAAAGTTCTCTTTGATCATCCAGAGTCGTCAACTTCGGGTTCTGTGGAAAAATTGTGGAAATGAAGGAGAAGAGGAAGTTTGTGGGGTTGTTGCATACAACTTGGAAATTTGGTTGCACTGGACGTCGATGCTAACCCCGCATGATAACATGATGTGTCTATGCATAAATTTGGTTCTAAATAAGTTGTTGTAGCTCTGGGCAATGTTCAAGTACTGCAGTCACCGTGGGGGCACAAAGGACCACCAGGGATTACGAAAGTTAGTTAGTTTTCATTGGCTGGTCTCGGATACTCTTTGAAGAAGTCAAAAGCAAAAGTAAAAGTCTCTCACATAAAATAGTTTTGGTCCATCACAAGACGTGACAAAATGTTGTTTTTGACCAAGTTCAGAAACAAGAAAACTGCGCAGCTTTTGCAGTTCATTTATGGTTAAAAAGTGGTAAAACAAAGGAAGAATCGGTGGAGAAGGATAGTTATTGTTACCTAGATGCGGAGTCGAGACCTTCTAAGACTCAGAGGATGAAGCGACAATCGACACACTGCACTGAGACTCTCTCGTTTATGCAACTTTAGCCACCCAGGCTAGTCATTTGGCCATAAATTTTGCAAAAATTCTAAAATCTAGCGGTTCTAACATATATTAAATATCCCCAACTTTATAATAGGATGACGAATTTCCCAAGTTGGAGTCTTCTAATTATTTATAGTCGACCGATGCACTCCGAAAGGAAACACGTTTGACAATACATTATTTTAACTCTTTGTTAAGTCCGATTTTTGCAGATCCAGAAATAAAAACGTCATGCAAATCAACTTGTGGCTTTTGCAAAAACCTTCAAAGTTCGAGTTTTTAAGTGATGGAGCATCTGTCAGCAAAATAGACTAAGCATTTCACGAACATAGTTACTGTTTATTGAAAAACGTTTGTTCTTCTCGTGAGATACAAGTATGCCAATAGCATCCGTATTTGCATTCTATTATAGCGCTATTGTAATGCCACGTAATGGTCATTGCTTCTACTGATTGCACCTCTGTTCATATCCTAGTCCCGATAATTTATTATATGTTATATAAAGGTATCCGTAAATGGAAGATGAGGGGCACTGTCATCGTAAGCACAGTTGCGCTATTTAATACTGACGTTGTATCACTGGTTTTTGCATCAGTGTAGTCAGAATACGGCATTGCGCAGACGCCCAATGCTATCGGTACAATTTAAAGGAACGCTTGGACTGTCAGGGTCATTGATAACGCCAAAGTAGCTGATAATTTAATTCACAATACATTGCATTTGTAAGCATTTTTAGTACCATTATATAAATTATGATAGAAAATATAAGAAATTTTTGTAATTAAATTAATCTTAGCTTTTTGTTTTCTAAGGCAGTAAAGCTCTTACATCGAGTCGATAATTACAAATTTGCAAAGAAGTAATTATTATATAAGCCCATTTATAATACAGCAAATATTTCAGCAATAAATTTTTTAATTTGACGCTGAATATTTTAACAACCATCTTTTGTCCGATTGTGTTAGTTTGTTCCAAAAGTCATAAATGAAGAAATTTAATTTTGTCAATGCGTGTATTAGAAAGATGCATCCAGCTTTGTGCAGCATATACGTTCAAAGTGATGAGCATCCGTGTGGTAAACCCCTCAACTGCGTAGTGCTTACACACTTGCGCAATTTAATGCTCAATGAGGCAAACGATAGTATACACAATTTTGTTGAGAAATTCCCATGTCTTTTTCAACCACTGCCATCAATATACATTTTTCCTTTAGGTCCCAAAATCACACACTTTAAAAGGAACAAAATATTGCGATAATAGGCGTTTTTTACCTTTATTATTAGTAGTCGACAAATGAGGTCTAAATGGAAATACATAAAAGATGTGTGGCGGATCTAACTGCATTTATTCTAGGGAACTTATTTTTTTGAATTAACTGATGAGCTGGGAATTTTAGGGTTTTCTGGCATCTGGGAATTGGGGCATCTTGTTTATATCTTATACTGTCTGAACCTAGATGATGAGCAAATCATGCAAACACCTTCAATCCATGCCCGCAGAGTTCGATGCAACAATGTGCTTCAAATTTTAAAACGATTATTCAAACTTCAAAGTTGTGCTTAGAAAAGGAATACGTTAAGATTTGTGCGAACAATGTCAGACCCAAAATGCCGAAAAAGGCATGGAATTGTGTGTACGATTGATGCGAAAATCAGCATACACATACAACTATGCACAGAGGAACATCTTTTTCTTCGTTCTGCTTTCAAATCACAGTTTAACAGCTGTATGTGAAGTCGTGGGAGGTGCTGTCTTTGGTCGTTAGGGCGGAAATCAACCACTGCTTTCGCAGCTACACGAAGGATACTAGTAACCCTGATATAGTCAAACAAGATTTGGGATAAACTATTTAGGAAAGTCATTTAATCCTGCCAATGCGTCTAACGAGGTAGTTGAGTTCACTCCTGTCACCATGACGGCGTATCAAGCATTAATCTGCACAATTCAAAGCTTGAGGCAAGATTTCACGACAGTGGAGGAAGGTTTGTGACCCTTGCTTGTAGCGTGAGATTAAAATATATCAAATATGTCTCAGAAGATAGCAGGGAACATTTGGATTGGTGATTTGCGCTATATTTTATGCCTCCTCTGTAGGTAACTTGGCGCATTATCCTAATGTGGAATTGAAATTTTTTGATTTATTAATTTCTAGAACGACGCTGCTACATTCTGACGTTTTGGAGCGTTTGAAAAGGGTAGACATAACTTAGACAGTTTGCTTTGCTGCTATACGCTCAAAAGAGGTCACAAAAGGGAGACTTCTGAGAATGGATTGATTTTGTCCTATGAAACCTGCCAGGCAATAACGCCTATTCAGTCAAAGTCAACTAACTATTTCGCTAATCATGGCAGAATTTGAAATACCCACCAAGTCAAATTGACTGTCCTTAAAGTCTCCTGGTTGTCACTTATTTGTTGACTGACAACAAGGCAGCTGTCACAACTTTGCGGTGATGTGGATTACCCAGACACTGCTCCACTTCCAATCACGCAACTGATACTCAATGAAAACACTGTGTCCTCGCCAAAAGGTTGACAACCAATCAAATGATCAATCACGTAACCAATCAAAATGGACGATAAAGCAAATTTGTTCCCAGTCTGCGAGTGACGCTTTATCCGCCTTGCTCTTGTCACTGTCCAGTTGATGCTCCCCACCTCATCGTACCATCCGCCCTCGCTAATATCCTGTCTCTCTTGCATCAACCAGCAATTCATCCTACCGTGGAGGCATCAATCATCAGTCATTCCTCACACACGCACAAACACACAGATCCACAGAGAGAAAGAAACTTCACAAATGGTAATTACCCCCCCCCCAGGCATCAAATTGCACCATCGTAGTTGCTTCGTCTCCGTCGTCGCCCTCGTCTTTGGCTTCTTCGCAGTTGCTGCCGGCCTCTAAACATGTACTGCCCTGATTTTGACAAAAACTTGTGGTTTCACAGAACCTTGCACAGGTAAACACTTTTATTGGCGCAACAAGCATACAAAGCGAAGAGCAAAAGTTGACACTCAATGCCCCGTCGAAACCTGTCAGAGGTGAAAG
>UYWX01020813.1:827-15791 GCA_900622495.1 Hydatigera taeniaeformis | reverse complement strand
ATAGGATCACCCGCAAATGTTAATTGTTTCGGGTAGAAACAATGAAGAAGGGGTTATGTTTAAAATATCAAAGGCTCCTTTAAAATAGATACGTAAGGATTTCTCTATGTGGTAGAAGATCTGAAATTTACAAAAATGTAACTGAGATTTATCAGGTGACTTGATGACTTGTGGTAATTGAAATAGACAACCTCTTGTCAATCATGCCAGAAATACACTAAAATCATCCTCATCAGTTAGAAACCTAGGGTCAAACGTAAAGTACACTCTTGTCGGCACATGTACACTGACCTTGGCTCGTGAAAGTTCGTGACCCAAGCGAGCAGCCACGCCATGCATGTGTCTAATGAAGGTGGAGTTGTTAGCAAAATATGGGGGCAAAATCGCAGCCTTCGTACAGACCACGAAAAGCTTTGGTCGAAAAGCCACAACTCAGGTGTGGTGTGTGCTGAGACAAGGTCTGGTTTCTGCACACCAACTTTTGTAAAGAGAATGAAGCCACACCACTGACGGTTTATAAAACGTATGTAAGCATGCACTAATAAAAACACAGTCTCAAAAGAAGCTGACGAAGGGACAGCATTTTGGAAAGGACCGAGGGCTAACAAGATGAGAATAGGTTTTAACCCATTTCACCTTCATAGTCATAGCATCGCAATGCTATCTTACACTCTTCAGTTCCCCTTCCTTGTTAGGCGGCACACCTCATTCAGCACAAAATCTTATTACTTCATGCAGCATTGGCGTGTCGGTGGTGATTCAATGCATGTTCATATTTCATCCTCGATACTGTACACATATACACAGAATAGTCAGGAGGAACGGAGAGCGTCATTGCAGAATTGCATTGATTCTACAGGGTTCTCGTCCTTGATATTCCTGTCTTTCGGATTATGAGGAGAACCCATAGCAGTATTTGGGTCGAGAAAACATGAGGTGGGCTCAACGTCTCTGGCAAGGCGAGTGGGATAGGTGAGGGCGTAGAGGCGCTCCCTAAATTGTCGTGAACTGAGAAAGTAAATTAGGCAATTAACTCCATATGTGGTGGCGCCCAACATTACCAACAGATATCCACATGCGTTTGCCACGCATCGCACGTAGGCAGAAGGACTGCGCTTTAGCTGCATGGAATCTTCAACAATGGAAAATATGCAAATGGGTACAGAAGTTATCAGGTGAAAAATGCCTACCGGAATTAACAGTCGATTTGCTTGAACCACTGAGCCCTTGATTTTTAATGATCCCGAATGCATGATCACACTATTTTGCATGCTTTCCTCTCGAGGAGCAGCACTTACATCATCTGATTTTGGGGAGAATCTACATCTGCGACGCATGAAGGTTCGCTGCTGAATTACTTTAAAAAGGGCTATGTTCAGAACAAGAAGAAGGCCTGTTGGTACTAGACTATAAATCACTATGTCAAGATAGAAGAAGACTCTTCGTGAGGTAAGATCCAAAGTGTCACAGAGGAGTAGTCTTGAAGAATTCAATCTGGCATAGCTTGGTCCCACAATTGCAAACTCTCCCACGTCGTCTGGATAGATAAGTTGCAAAATGAATATGAGAATCGAGTTTTTGGCCAAAATAACAGCAAAGATTCCGACCCAGGCGAAAACCTTACGACGTCCTCTCCAGATTATTTTTGCCTTGTGTGGAAAACACCCAATTAAGTAACGCTCAAATGTTAAAAGGCATAATACCCAGATGGCAATATCTCGCGTAGCGTAGGTGAGAAATGTGTGTACCCGACACAATGTTACACCGTCATGCTGTCGAATATCAAAACCAAATGCGAAAAGTATCCAATAGCGTATGGGATTGACCCATAAAGCAACTGTATCAGCTATCGCAAGAGCCGTAAAAATGGACTTAGAGGGATGCTTTCTCATGGGTTGGCGTTTAGGGACAGCAGATGGACTGGAGATAGAGAGTCTGGCATGACTAAATGCTCCAGTTCCAGATGGTTTTGGTCCACCTGTCTTCGCTTTGGACGAGGGGGATTGAGAGGGCTCAATAGCAATGTTAACCGAAGTGTTGTGCCTTAAGCCGATTTGCAAAGCGGAAAGCTCCTGTCCTTGTTCCTCTGATGGTTCCTTCTGGATCTGATAAGAACGCTGGCGATATGTCTGTCCCACTCCACGAATTACCAGCAAGCTTATGATGTTCCCAATGGTACCAAAAACTATTAATACTCCAAAGTAGCCAAGCCCAAATTTGCGGACATATTCCAATATATTACGTTGACAAGCAAGAAATCGAGAATAATTTTCCGTTGAGTTCATTGATTTTCATAGGGTGCTCTGTCAAGGCGTTTGATGTATTTGCCAGAGTGATCAAATGAACTGAAATGAACTAACCAGTATTATCCCCGCATTTTGATTGGCCAGACCGTGAACCAATCGCCAAAAAGACTGACGCAAAGCACCTTGGTGACTTAGGAACTTGCGTTACATTTAAATGGACGATGAGACACGGAATGGTAAATTGTGATTGTACATGATGGAAATTTTCAAACAATTTAAAAGCTGATATAGCTGAAATTAGTCAGCATTAGTGGAAACCACGTACGCAGACCGATCGCTCCGACAAATGGAGTTAAAAAGGCGTTGGCCCCGTCTCCCTAGGATAGACAGTAGAGGAGTTAACAACTGTTGAAACCAAAGACATAAATGCACTCATAAGTTGATAGAACTTCGGTTGTAACGCCGTTAAAACTATCTGCATCTAGCAACCACGGTTGTTCCAAGTTCGTTTCGCATTTATGTACTGTCTGATGAGCCTTCATTCTTTTATTTTGTTTCGTCTTCGCCATATCCTAGGCAGGCTCCACTCAGGATGAAACGCTTTCAGCGATGCAACACTTTCAGCAGCTTCTGCAGAGTCTCTGTGGCAATGTTATGAATGAATGGAAAAGTCCGTAAATGCTTTGTCTAAGACATGAAATCTTCAAATTTTCTTAACCTGTGTGCAATATATTTGGCACTTCAGTGTATGTTTGCTCTTGGGGATACACAAATGAGAAAAGAAGGAAAGAAAGTTTCACTTTGACAGTGTGAGAAATTAGGCAAGGTCAAAGGTTATAAATGTGAAGGAACTGCAGCAATTTCGTGCGAAATTACATTTACCAACTTTTTTGATTAAGGCTAAATCCAACGGGGGCAGGAATTTTTCTCGGTTTAATAGAGACGTTGGGTTGGTGAGGCTTTATGGACTGATATCATTCAAATCGTGTTCTGACTTATTTGTTACAAGTGTATGGAAATTCGTAATGAAAACAGCGTGCGGTGCTCTGCGTCAGAAGATGCTTGTCGACGATGATCCTTAAAAAATTTCGGCACATTGTACTCTTGAATAATTAACAGCAAACATGTATTAGATCGCTATTTGATAAACCATGGAATGCATTTTTAGACTGTTCAAACTCATGGGACTTGTAGCTGATTAAATTTTTTTTGTGATTCTAATGGATGGGATAAACTGCTTCACCAGAGCTACTGGCGTGAGCATTAAAGGGAGGCTATGTAAGGAGCACTAGAAGGGTTTAAAGCAAAGCCATTTAGTCATTTTCCCAGCAAAATCGCAATCAGAAAGAGCGGCAATGGGCTAAGGGTTCATCCAAATTTACGCTAAACGGACAAGTTTGAGGAGTGCTTTGATGCACTGCAAACAAGTATGCTAGTTCCTAGGAGGAAACAATTTCGTGCCAGCCATCTCTACTGCTTTTTTAGTGTCGGGTTCGTTTAATCTACTTTGCATATAATTGCTTAATGTGGAAAAAAAGTAACGATCACTTGAGGCAATTTGTGAGCAAAGCTTTGCACCTCTTTCCCATTCCTCTCGTGAGCTTATGTTACGATGAGAGACACGAGTAGAACCCTCTCCTTACTAATCAACTGGACACGGCAGTGTATGAAGATACTTTCCTTGTACAATTTTGATGATGAACTCCATTGTCACTGTTGTTTATCCATCAGCGCATGTTCGTCTGCACTTACGGCATACGCACACACAAGCATAGTGTTATGAAAATAAGCAGCGAGTGAGTGAAGCGGTTGGGGAGACGGAAATTGTCTACTCATTTAGTTGCTAGCATAAGTGCGTAAGCCATCCATCGCCACACGCCAGCAAACAAAAGGCAGGCTTTGGAGCTTATTGCTTGTAGTGTCACAATGTTCAGTAGGCTTTTTGGCTTCTTCTTCCCAACTTATGTTGATGAAATGAATCTTTCCTCATAATTTGTGATAAACTTACTAAAATCTTAAGCAAAGGGTAATGTTGTAGTACTTTTTAATACTACGTACATTAGATGACTCTCGTATGTGTCTCCATAGTTTGCCACGTGTGGCTTCAGTCGTGCCCGGTTGTGCTCCTCATTATGTAAGAACCTCAAAGTCAACTTACGGCCTTGGTAGCTTCGTCTGCTGGCGCATGACCTGCCGACCAAGGTGGCTGTCGTCTTCGATCTGTAGAGTGCGATGAATTGATGGAATTCCATACGCTGGTGCACTCATTTTGATCCTTCATTACACTTTCATGTCCACATTCAAGGGCAACGCAATTCGTTGGTGGCCTCGGGATTGCGATCTCATGTAGATGGCGTCGGTTTCCTTAGCATTTTGCTACTTGGTCAGAAAAAATGGAGCTTAATTCACAAAATTGAATAGAGCAACACGAGATAGGTAAAGTTAAGTGGGCTGGAATTTGTGCTCCATCCAAAAAAGTGTATTCAATAATATTGAAAATAGCATAACGAAAAATGCCCTTCTTATCACCTTCAATGCGAAATTCGTCGACGTTTTGGTGGATGCAGATTGAAGTAACCTGCCCAGCATAAGCACAGTTGAAATGACTAATAACACAGCAAATTCGTCAAGAAGCCACCAAGACAAACAACGATGTCTTATTTTCTGAGTGACTCAACCACCAACTGGGAAACAGGGAGGGTATTTCACAACTTGGTGGACCCAATGGGCGATCACCTCGCAAGTTGGAGCATTTCGTAGCAAGTTTATTGCGCAGAGAGACTCGAAATACGGGCCATTTATAAGATTGCACAGTGGAGAGAAGACAATTGACCATTTGATTTGCGCTGTAAATACGGCCTGCATAGGGGTTACATCTCCGGTTGAGGCTCCAAATGAGATTATCCGTATTCATAAAACTACACTGCATAATTCGTTTATGCAAGCTGTAAAGACGGGCTTAACCACGGACACAGCTTGATTAAACAAATTTAGCTCGAAGAGTAAGCTAACTGCCTAGTTGGTTGCATTGTAGGCCTTATGCCGTTTAAAGGTATGTCTCTAAGGCGAGAGGCGTGGAGGCAGATCGAAGACTGAGCAGATCCTGACAAGTGCGCATCCACATTTCCGTCATTTTCACATTCTTTGTGCATTAAGGATATCAAGTTATATCATTATCGCAATTTCGCAATTTAACCAATCCACTTGTTAAGAACAAGTGATAGAGAGAGAGAGAGAGAGAGAGAGAGAGAGGCATGAATGAAGGCGTTACTGCGCTCTGCCAAGCGGTTTGCGTCTGGCCATGCCAATGGTCGTAGTCCTTTCTGAAATGTTACCAATGTACAGTTTGCAGGAGAAGTGCGCCTTCCTTCCCTCTTGAACTGACATCATAAGCGTTGGCGCTGATGTCAAGCCCACTCTGGAGGTGAAGTGTTTGAGGACGTGAGCCAATTAGTAGGTTTTCGGTTATTTTCGGAAGACTTTAGACCATGGTACTGTCAAATTTAGGAAATTCATTTTGTTTTGCATCGAGAACTCATTTGTCTTTATCGTTTTATACGAGTTTCCTGTTCCCGTTTCATCACGTAGGAAAGAAAAATGTAGCATTTGAAAATGCATGTTGCAAGGTGTACAGCAACACCCTACTTATTTGACTACCTCTATAACTGGCAGTCGCCTTGGTACTTGTCTTACTCTCCTCAAAAATACATTCATCCACCCTCACTTGGAGCCCTCTTATACCCAGTGGGATTTCTTGGGATACTACAAGTACGATAAAATAAAGAGGTGCTAAGAAGTGCACTGTTGTTTTCATTCATCTCACACTAAATAAAATACTTGACTGATTTTCCTACTAGCACCACCTTCACAGAGATTGGACTCAAATGAGTTTTGTTTTCTCAATACAGTCACCACCTATTGGCTATGAAGCAGTGCTACCTTTGACGATTTTTGGAAACGACTCAAGGTTCTCCTCACCCAGTAGTCGGAATGAAATCTTCGACCGCTGTCATGCATCTAAAGTGAAAAGCCGAAGATTGTTTCGACTTCTTGACTATGCACAAACTAAATTCCTGAAGATATGAAGCATGCAAGACTACTCCTCAGTGAAGACTATTGGCAGTTGATGGAACTCAGTTAATTAACCTAAAAGCATATGTCTTTAGTCAAGATGCCTTACTTCGTTGATGACCCTCAAGGCAACCACATTGCGGAAGACTCAATGTGATGGCCGACTTTGCGGCGACAAGCCACCATTCGCCCTTACTACGACACCTCAAGCCAGTACTTTGGACAATTGGCAAGATTATGGCAAGAATAGCTATTGCAAAATGAAGTACAGTTTATTAACTAATACTTAAGCGATGTCAATATCTGTTTGAACAATCCCTATAAAGTAAAATAAAGGTGGGGAACTTTGATTTTACAAAAGCAGTCCGATGAACTCCGCACTGCCATTCATCTTTCCACCCATTCACAACTCGAGTGCATGTTCATTCAAGTGTCCCACACCTCACTTGATGGCAGACCAACTGTCGAACTGCTTGCATGAATTAACTCGCCAACCCTTAGCAATGCTGACCCTTTGAAGGAAGAAATTGGAATAGTAGCCTGCATTGGTACAAGGTGTCATTAGAAGTGGCTTGACCAGTAGATGAAATGACAAATTCCAAGTGCACTAGCGCAATTTATCGCATTGTTACAACGCTTCAAAAGTATGGCACTAGTGCAACGGTCAAGCATTCTATTACAATTGGCAGAGAAATTTCCGATAAGTAGTACTTTCGATTGTAATCAGTAAAACCTGTGAAAAGCTGCGAGTTGTGTGCGTTCAAAGTTTCCAGTGGTCAGGAAAGAAACCCGCTTTCTGTTTGAACGCTAGCACCACCTGTTTGTTCCACTTACTGCAGTGTCCTTTGCTTATTCAAGGACGATAAACTTTTGCGTAATGCTCCCCTGGAGGCTACGCCACTGATGCACAAACAAGGTCAATTCATTCCTTGCTACGGAATCAGGATTAAATAAGCGTTTTAGATTCAATTTATACCACCATGATAGAGTAACGCCAACATGCCCTCTCAAAGCCGAATGAGGTAGAAAAAATTAACCAATCCGGATGCCGTGAAGATTCATTTGTCTAGCTTAATCCAAAGAGTTTAGAGAATGAGGACCAAATGTAACTGCTAATGCTAGATGTCAATGAATCGCGAAATAATCGCAAAGTCCACCTTATTCTTACAATGCTTTCGTTGTGACCATCTCTAACTGATCTAAAATGCTCAGATTCCCCATTACACTTATAAAATGCCAATCCTTTTTCATAACACTTGACACAAGCAGAGCTTACGAAGATTAGTCTACACATAACCAACTTGGACGTTCAAGAGACGTCAGCAGACTACTTTATTTCAAAGGCTAGTGCGATACGGATGACATGAAACTTGAAAGAGTACTTTTCATTGCGATAAATTGAGAACCTCACAAAACCGTCATTTACCAACGCCATAATCATCAAAACGATTAGCCAAACAGAACCACACAAGCCTTCGGCACCAGGAAACGGTCGACATACCTCACCGGATGCTCACTCTTGATGGTCTTCCTAAACAAATAACTGAGATGCAGATTGACGAGTTTCGAGTTAAAATGGATTGTAACCAGAGACATTTCTGTAACCATGCAAGTCCCAGCAAGGATCCTGCATACATCGTGCAACTAAAATGTACAGCCTCTTCAGTGCTTTTGAAATAATATCAGTACCGGTTTTCCAGGGCGTCAAATGAAAAATAACTGTACCCTATACCACGGGCGAAAAGTAAATGTGACCAACGAAATCCGCTATTATCAGAATAAAGGAATCAAAATGAAAAACTCGAAAACGCACCACTCCCTTCTTAACCGATGAAGCAAGCGTAAGTACACAAGCATTTAATTCATATGGAGAAGGACGCCCATGAACTGCCTTCCGACACCAAATAGTCAACAGACAAGACGAATTTGCAGTTAAGTTAAAAAGCGTTTTTAAGCTTGCACAACAAAATCAACAACCCATTTATTAGTTACAGAAAATACTTGGGAAAATAGCACAACAAAGTTGAAGAAGCGAACGTTAGAGAAGGAAGAGTTCTAAGAAACATCGCTAAAGAATGGAATGAGTAAGTTGGCGACCAAACAAAGGGAAACTCAATTGATGCATCAACTGCTCATTGCGCTAAGCAGAGTGAGTAAATCATTAGTTAGACGCAGAGATCGCGAGGTGGTAAAATCACGCGAATTCAGGGCACCAAAAGTGTTGGCGCTAAATTCTACTCCTCGGAGAGCTTCAAGGAGATCTTCCAAGCGATAGGGACCGCTGGTGCATGACATGCAATCAGTGTTGCGAATCACCTTATCCATGCAGAATAAAAACTCGGACAAATTCTAAATACAAAAAAAGTCGCAAAACTATTCATAAAAATCCAACTCCTGAAGTGGATAGCTTCAAAGCAGGCTAGGTGATTTTTAGCAGAAAAAATACCAACACAACCTGATCTATGCTGTGTTTGAGGGTGCCAAAACGACTGGAGACTTTAGCTGCAACAATTTTCAATCAGCGACATGAGTGACAGTTAGCTCCCAGAGTAAACGGAACCGATTGGGCAGAAGCTAGAGCAAGGACTGATTAACAATACGAAAACCAGAGACGAAGAGACCATATCTCAGCATCAGCTTAAACGTAGTAGCACCAGAGCCGATGAAGTGACAAAGGTCGATTTGTCGAAATTTCAGTTAGTAACCATTGTCAATTTTCTCACTCATATTAATGCTCGCTTCAAAGTTCTCGGTTGCTACAGATTGCCAACGGTTGCCCTTCACTGCAGATATGGAATCTTCAAATACTCCCAACTACGAAAAATGAAAAGTGGAGTGTTTGAGGTTTACCAACTATAAAATTAGAGACGACAATAAGCTTGGAGAATCTGAAAGTGGTCAGTAATCTGTGGGGCTTTTCTCAGGAAGGTTAGTCAAAATCGAAATCAACACGAGATATTGTAACAGTTCCAGTAGATTCGTCTCAACGACTAATCGGTCAAAAAGTTACGTTTGCAGTTGGTCGGCAAGTTGGAAAAAGAATGGCAAATATAAATGCAGCACTTGTGATACTTTAAGGCTCACATTTTGTACATGAGTAAAAATCCCACCGTTTTTACACGAAGATAACGTCAGAGGGTGCAAAAATGTTTACCATTGCATAAGCATCCCTTCCTATTACTTTGGGTGACTGACTCATATGACGCTTCCTTCAAGTCCCTAATAGATATGCACTAAACTTCAAAGTGTTCAAGACGACATGCAATCCCTCTTGCAAGAGCGTCGATTAATTTTAAATTCTCAAACTTGGAGACACCATTCTCAATACTGTTAGCGTCGAGCTAGGATCGATTAAATTCAAAAATAGCGAATCTTCGAGTGACCAAAGCAGAACCTTTTAAAGCTAACATTAATGTGTGGCTATGATAAGACAAACTGTGGATGACAAGAGAGACTTGGCGCCATGACAGCCCCTACGAAAAGCCAGTGTAATTTGCGAAGATTGAGTACGTTTTGCAACAGCCTTAGTGCTGTTTTTAGATTAGTGATTGAATAAAACACACATGAGCGTACACCAAATGCGATCAATGATGCACATGACTATGTGATCCAAACCAGCCACAAAGCACACATTTCTGTTGCACTTTACAGTGAAACAGGTACGATCAAACTATTAATATTGAGAAATTCAATAATTTTTACTAATATATACCTTGAGGCAGGGAGATTGATCTAAAGAATAAAACATTGGAGCAGTAAAAATTATAGATTATGACTAAGACGATCAATAATGGAACGTACTCAATTTTTTAGCAAAGTAACATGAATATTACCTAAGAATACCAATTGAAACAAGAACAAAGAATAGCTGAATGACTCCGTACATTGCTTGTGAATGAACAACCTATAATTCTATGTGCCCAAGCAGAAATGACGGGAATAGTAGCAAGAGGTAGCCCACCGGTGAATTAGCCGGTAGATCGCAGATTTGCCGAATGATAACGTCGATCACAACATTGACATCGTTGCGGTAGATAAGACTGGCTGTGTCGCGACTCGAAAAGATATCAGCGAGGAGCTTACGAACCGCGTTGCGTGGGGTGTCAGGAGCCAGTTGGAGTGTGGCATCTGTGAGGCCTGTGCGGTGATGCAAACTCTTTCCTGAACCACTAACACGCACTCCACCCTCATCCGCACTACCGACATGATCGCCGCTCCCGCCGATCTCACCAACGCAGGCTCCATTTTCACCAGCACTACTTTGCGTGGACGAAATGCGACAGTATCTACCAAATTGACCCGCACTCAACTCATCGTCCGGATCCGGTTTAACCAAAAAACCACTGTAGAGTTGTGACGAGATGTCAAAACCCTCATGAAGGACACCACGAAGCCTTCGTACAAATGACACGCCATCCAAACTCAGAGGATCGACTAAAAAACCACAAAAAAGATTGGTTGAATAAACCTGATAGCGCCCACAAAAATCAAGATACATCAAATACAACCATAGGTACACTGACCAAGTGCCATTGTGTTAAGCACAACTGAGCTATATTAGCACAGTCCTTGGAACTCACCATCACGGTTGAAAATATAGAGGAGGCGTTCTATTAGATCCCTGGTGATGGCATGATTGCCAAGCATCGTATTCATGATAGGTGTAAGAGGAGTTGATGGGGAAGTGCAAAAATGACGGTTGGCAGCGCACACAAATTGAATGAAAGTATCAAGAAGAATCGAAGATATTGTTTTAGTATTGTTCATACCCTGGTTCTGTGGTGGATTTGCATTAGAGATGCAGGGTCTTACCGTAGAGGCGAAGACTGGAGGATTATCAGCAAGGGAATTCACCTCGCTTGTTACAGATCGCGATGCCTTTCCGAAAACGCAGTCGAAGAAAGATTCATCGAGTTCATCTTGGATTATAAATTAGATAACTAAGAAGCTATATTTTTAGGCAAATATTACAGTTGATTCAAGGAAAAATTTAGAATTTTAGCACACCACCTATACGGGGCTGGCTCAATCGATGATCGAATTTAAATTGTTGGTATTGATTACTATAGCACAAGTGTAAACGTGAATAGAAGGCTACTTCGACAAAAGTTTTATCATTTCGTCAATGGACAATGGAGTTCAAGTAGGCATTTGATATGAATCGGTAGCAGTTCAAGGTGACATTAATAAACCAGGTACGACTAGGTACTAAAAAGCTCCTAATTGCGATTTGTGGATTTATCAGAAAAATAGTTAAGCAAAATAATAGGTTTACAATGGTCTTCAATCAGAATTTGTGCAGAATGTTCTAATGAGGGGTTTAAAAATCTTACTCTGGAGGGTTATTGGAAGACTGTTACTTTTTGTAAGCAGAACCGTCAGTACACGAAGATCGAGGATGAAGTCCAAGGATCCTTAAAACGATAAAGCTTACAATAGCCTTTAATTCCACATAGTAAGCTCTTCTGGATCCAAATCATGCATATTTAAACGCGGGCAAAATATTGTGCGTGAAAAGGAATAAAAGTGCATCCGTCCACAAATCACACCACCGGTGAAAATATGTAACCCGTATAAAAATATCTAGGTGATCACAATTGTGCGCCTAACCTTATTAAAAGTTTTGGGGAAAATTGGTGCGTAAAATGCAATTAGTGTTGGAACCACACATTGAACAAAACTATCCAAAAACGGCGAGAAATAACGCATATTATAGACAGATCTCAGCACGAATGAAGAAACTGTGAGAGAATTAAGCAAATGCACCAACCAACATCGGATGACCTAATTTCACGAATTATTTCTAGCGGTAAACCCGAGTCAAGATAGACGGGCCAAACAGCAGGTTGTATGTGACAGGTCGCCACAGTAACCAAAAGGTAAAAACGTCGAATAAGAACGCTCTTCTCTCCCTGATAAAGGTGGCTCAACGCTAGAGGAAGTCGGTCGTCAGATAGGCATGTGCGCACCATATCCGGGTCCGCATTGCACTGAAATTAAACAGGATTTCTGCATTTCATAGGTTGACTTTAATGAATCAATAGCGTTTTCACCTAGAAAAGGTTCTTTAAATGAGGAAAAATAGGTAAGAACGGAATCGTCAAAGGGTAAATACGAAGTAAAACTGCGAGCAGACCTCTTATGCGGAAAAATATTGAAGTACTTTAGTAATCAGAAGCAAAACGCAAACCTCCTAAACTCTAACTTAAAAATCGAACTGACAAAGGACAAACAGCCAGAAAGGGATTGTAAGAGAGCCTGAAGATTAAAATTCTGTACAAAAGTGGCAGTGGATGTAGGGGAAACAGGTGCAGGCAATGCATACAGAAGGCCAAAGGAAAGACGAGTAGAAAATCTCCCAACCAATGGTATGGAAGTGATGAAGATAAATGTCAGAAAAGTTGTGAGCTATAAATAACAGGAAAGACCTACGAGAAGTTCAACAAAATCGTCCAAATCACTTATAACCACTGCATCGGCATCATTTAAGGGCCAACTGCCTTCTTGCTGATCCTTTGCTCTCTGTTCTAAATGAGCAATGTGTTCTTGCAAACCTTTCCAATCTTCCGTTCGAACATAGATAGATCTTCTCACGGTTGGATTTGGATCCTATACGATTTTAAAGAGGATTCATTTTATGGTATTTGCAACTTAAGAATACAATAAGAAACACTTAATAAAAATCAGCCCACAAGCAATTCCGAAATAAGCTCATTGGAAAGAGTAGTAAACTGCGGATCCGCGTCCGAGAGAACCTTAAGCATTTTCACAAACCCGTTGGCGCATCGGTCAAAACTAGTAAGAGTTGAGTTTCTTAACTTGTCAAGCATCAAATAACTGAGGCCAGGCGTTCGCACAACAATATTCCTAGCCCTACATTCAGCGGCGCCGGTCTTCGTCGCCGTTGCACTAGAACGCGTGTCTAAAGTACGCTATAGAACAATACAGCACATACCACTTGGTTTTACGTATTTCCGTATTTTATTGCGCGTTGGTAAACTAGGCAGATTGACTTTCGAAAGACCAGAGGTTAAATCCGCCTTCAATTCCTTGAGATAGCTAAAATGATTATGCATAGCACCATAAACTCACCTAAGAATCGTTTCCTTTTCATAGATATCTTGACCACCTACTACAGCAACAGCAGAATCAATAATTTTACATATGTCTTCAGAACTTTTTAGCTAAAAAGGGTAACGGATAAGGGTCAAATACGGTTGATTCTTCAACGTAGTTAGTAGGAACCGCACCCAGCCTCCCATCCTCATGAAACACATATAGCCAGTGATCATTCTCCCTCCTAAGGCCAAGAAAGTGGTCATTGGCCGAAAAGGAAATCGATTGGGGAAACTTTGCCGTAAACGGGAAGCGAGACACAAACATCTGACACAACAAACCTCGAAAATAGGTTGCGGTAAAGAGACTAAAGCAACACTCAATGGCAAGTCTTCACCAGTGTGATTGGTTGGTTTCACATAAGTTAAGTTTACCGCTGAGTTGATCCCAAAGGTAAGTTAATGCCATTGGTTTATCCCGTCCATGTTAGCTGTCAAGGGATGGCTCTCAGCTAGATTTTTATAGGAATCAGATCGCTGCATCTCCAGCATCATTTAAAATACAATGAAAATTTCAGTACTGCAAATTAACGTGCATACACAATTTGTTGATACTCAACCTGCTACTATTCTACTGTACTTGGATTCTTTTATTTTGGTGTTAGAATTACATTTCATTAGGAGCATTTTCTGTTGCTTGTTCATAGTTTTGATGCAATAGTGATCTTTGCAATACATAGGCTATGATAACCTACGGAACGCCTTAAGAGGCTTAAAATTGACATATGCAGTATTCATATTTGCAGTTCCGGAAAGCAGGCTTGAGACTACCAATAAAAAAGGTATCAAGCAGGACTAATTACATGTACTGAAGAGTAATTGGGCTTTGACTTAACCCTAAGGTCGGCCCTTGTGCGCAATATCAAGACCAATAACAAAGTGCTCATCCGTCATGAGGGTGGTCACAGAACCAAAATATTATGCTCCTACCTGTTATTTGGCTGTATACCTTACCAAATATCTTGATAATATGCTGCCGACGTGCATTTATAACTCACGTGATCGAAGTAAAATGTACTACATTTTAAAGAGCCTTGAGACCTTGTTATGATTTTAATAAGGTAACGTTAGGTAAGAGGTAATGTACCAATATTTTTCAAAGGAGATGCATCCTTCAACATAGGCCTTGATGCTGCACTGAAAAGCCGAGATACTGCTTCCAAGTTCCCGTTTGCTTGCGCAGGTGAACGGAGGAAACTTCTGTAGTCGATAAGGCTTACTTTGGTGTGAGATTAATAGCTGACTTGCTTTGTCAAAACGCAATGTCCGAATTTGTAGCCTCCCGATTGGAGGGGCTGCCTGCCTACCCGCATGCCCTTGAACCTCGGACTTTAAGAGATCGTCAGTTGCAGCAGATTTATAAGACACTGAATACAGAAAGAACGGGGATAGGAGTACAGATGAGTCGCCCGGATATCGCCCGGAGAGGGATTCCTCACAGTCCTCACGCATCGGATTCGCGTTCGAATTCACTTCCCACCTCTCCCCTATAAAGGTCCTTTTAAACACTCTAGTATATATTACACAGTCCT
>UYWX01020809.1:0-12115 GCA_900622495.1 Hydatigera taeniaeformis | reverse complement strand
TTTTCTCTTTTTAGCGATAGCACTCCGTCTGGATCATGGTACAAGTTTTCGTCCCTCCTCGACCATCTCACACCTAATCTGTAGTAATCACAACTATCTTAAGCGACCTTTTGAAGGCTAATAATAAAGCCGCGTTTACCACAACAATAAACAGTTCTGCTTCTTACAATCTCACGGTGGAGTCCGCACTGGTTATAGCCCTACTTCATTGAACGAGTCACTGCTACCTCGCAGTCGCCAGTTTCAATGATCAGTTCGCGATGAAACCCACTGTGATCAGTTAAATGGGTAGGGTGCAAAGTGTGTCACCGAGTTCTAGAAGTGGCTACCAGAACTGCAACTTCCGAAGGGTAGGGGAGGCAGCACTACCCAAACCTAATCACGATCCAGGCAAAAAGACAGCACCAGAAGTCCTAGGACAATCATCAATGTTCGTGAAGTATGGAGACCTGTCAAAGTAAGTAAATGAGGACAGTTCAGGAAAGTGCTGTCACCATTTAAAGATTTTCAATGACGTTTCACGTCTTGCCATCCGTCATCTAAAGACATAAAAAAGGTTACATGCAGAAGGAAACGTATGCACACACAACTTCACAAATGAAACACACCATCAGATCCCTGTTGCTTTGATGGTTCAACAGGCTTCTCCGCCGGGCGGGGTCTTAAGAAAGCCATGAAAAGTTAGGTTGCAATGGTTTTAATGCCAGCAATCAAACGTTACGAAGAAGCTTACTCGGTGGGGAGAACCACATGTCGTCGGACCCATGGACCATTGGACGTCTGATTGTTAGCCACTTCGCCACGCCTGGAAGAGCAATCAATTCTGATAAACAATCCACCCAACAATCAATTATTTGTTACACATCCATCTGCCACTTACGCACGAAAGCCTCTAGGATCCTGATAACGTCCATAATTGCTGAAGGAACAAAAAAAATTAGCTTTCTGTATAGCATGCACGTTAAGAAATGAAATGAGCTAATGGCATACTTGGATGGTGGGGCGTGAGAATAACGTGGACGATTATATTCGAATGATGACGCATGTGGAGTCGGTTGCGAATTTCGTGCAGAGCGCATTGAGCCACCGCCGAATGCAGGTGCGGGCGGCTGTAGGTCTGAAAGTTTGGTAACAAGCCAGTATCTTGCCTTTTCAAAGAAACAATAATAATAAAAGTGTACCCTTCACGACGACTTTCCTCCTTTGCCAAGATGACTCTGGTGCTGGTGGTGGTTGTTGCTGTTGTTGTTGTTGCTGCTGCTGCTTCAACTGTTTTTCGCGCTCTAGCCTCTCCTGTTCCCCTAAAACACCAATTTTGTGGAGCAATTTAGGACAGTTAACTCGGTTTTGAAAGTGCCCAGATAAGACACCTACGTTTCTCAGCCAAAGCTGCCGCAATTTCCTCCTGACGACGACGCTCAGCAGCCTCACGTTCAGCCTCAAGCTGCTTAGCTTCAGCCTGCGCCTTTGCCTCCGCCTCAAGTCGCTCCTCTTCTAGCTTGCGGGCGGCCTCTTCAGCAGCCCTTCGTTTTGCCAGTCTCTCTTCCAGCACGCGCGCTCTTAGTGCCTCCCATTCTGCATGCTTTGCCTTGTACTTTGCTTGCTCCAACGACCTGAGCGACTTCTCCAAAGTCTGTATGTAAACGTTTATAATACCAGTTAACGGACTTCCTTTTCAATCCCCATCCCAGATAGCTAACTCACGGCAATGTCGCCTCGAATTCGACCAAGACGGGCATTATTCTTGAGCATTTCTTCATACTCGCGTTTTGAGGCTTCCTCAGTTTCCTGCTGTGCCTTTTGGAAGAGTTCAAAGCGCTCCTTAGCCTCTGCAGCAGCGGCTTCCTTCAGAAGAGGAATCTCTTGTAATCTGCACGCGCGCACAAAGTGATCCAGTTTGCGAGCCCGGGCGTTGGCACGATCCAGAAGCTCCGCACGACGTCTGTACATGTCACCGTGCAGCTTCTCCACCAGCGATTCTAAGCTACATTGTTCCAAATCTGCCTCGGTGATTTCGGGCACGACTGCAGCAGGGAGGTTATGTGCAGCCGCAGAATTTATATAAGTCCGTAATCGCTCACGGTCGATCTTAAGCTTTCTTCGCTGCATCTGTTCCTCAAGATGGCGCTTTGTACGTTCCTCCGCCTCCACCTTCAAAGTCGCTTCTTCTTGCTCACGTCTCGCCCGTTTCTCCTTGTCCAAGCGTTCTTCTTCTTCTTCTATCAGCTGAACATATAAATAAACCGTATAGAGTTGAAAGGCGCTCAACAATCTACCAACTCAAATGTGCCGTAAGTTTAAAATCCGTCTTTGAGACACATAAGACCTGGGTTAGGTCGAGAGAGCGACAATTGTATAAAATCGAAATACCCTAGCACGCTCCTCCTGAATCTGTTCAAGCTGTTCTTTGCGACTTTCAATGTGGTCACGACGTGACAAGAGTTCATGATGGTGTTCTTTAGCAGTTTCCATGTACTCCTTGACAAAGATGTCACGTGCTTGGCTATCAGATTCGTTCACGTTAAGAAGCTCTGCTACCTGATGTAGAGATTGTGCAAACAAGGTTAGTTGACGTGACACTTGATCACCACCGGTCTAAAAGAGCAGAAACTGATGATTAGAATAGGTATTCAATATTGAAATGATGGCTGTCCTTGTTTTTGTGGCTTACTTGAGCCGACTGTATGCAATGTGAATAGTCCCGCTGACTGATGCCCAGGTCAATGTAAACATCAAAAATAATAGCATGACGACGATGATCAACACGCATTGGCAGTTCCAGGTTGTAAATGAGCTCAATCACACATCTTTCCAATGTTAGTGGATCATAAAATGGACAAAGGCGAACAAGTTCATCAAAACGCAACGAGCGGTAGACTTGTGAAAGCTGGAGCAATGTTTTGGAGACGACGATATCATGCAGAGGCTCTAGGTAGGCGTTCAACGTCAAATCCTCCGCAATACGGTCCAGCGCCGGCTGAACACGCTGCATCAACTTCAGTGGCTGAAAGTCAACCTCAAGAGCGTGGTATAGCGCTGCCAGTTCTGGAGGGACAATAGTCTGTACCCGACCCATGGACAGGTCGGCAAGAAGAGAAGCTCTGGTTGGAACTGTAGAAAGGCCTATGTAACGGGGAGTAAGGACTTTAGACGAAAGGCCTAAAGGTAACTTGAAAAACACTGGATAGCACGTGACACACCCAAAAGACTGGCAAGAGCTTTCTGCTTAGCTTGATTATATTCGCCGGAGAAAATGGAGAATTGAGCACGGGCGTGAGGAAGTGGCACAGAGAGGGCCGCGCATAGCGCCTTGGAGCCAAGAGAGGAAAGCTCTTCAACAGAAGGAGCTTTCTTATGCTCTCGGTAGAGTGCAAGGCGCTTGTAAAGAGCTGCAGCATGGAAGAGGTAGTATCCAGATCGCAGGAAAAGTTCCGCCGTCTTCGAATAGTAGTCTGCCATGAGAGCGGGACGATCAATTTTTTTCGCCAGTAGCACAAGTCCCCAAATGTCTTCAACAATCTTGAATGCCTCCTACCAGAGCGAGAGAGGAAATATCAAATTAACATGAGATGAACGCAGACTAACCAAAGAGGTTATGAACAATTCGCCTCACGTTATACATCTCTAGTTCCATTGCGCAATCAAGCTGGCGAAGACGTGTCTCAAAATGCCAAATTTGTGTTTCCGAATTGGTCAGATTTATGCCATTCGGAGCAGCTGGTTGACTTTGAATCCTTGTTGTATGCAAGCGCACCATATCCCCAAGCTTTCTAAATTCAGCTTGGCGACGATATTCAACACAAAAATCGAATGCTAGGGATGGTAACGAAACGAAACTATACCCTACCATCTCTTGCAATGCGATGATACACATGCTCGTATTTTATATTGTTGCGAACTAGGTCAAGGCAAATGCGATAGGCCTCCCACAAAAACTTTAACCACGGCATCAGTATCGTGTGACCCGAACGCCCTTGAGCGCTCTCTGTGTTGACTGCATTCAACATAAGACTAGAGAGTAGTCAGACCAAAGGAAAAGGGAAACCTCTCAGGTGTCTCGAGTACGTCCAAGTCTTCCACATCTGGTACGGCATCTTCGGACTGCTTTCGAGCTTCAGCAGTTTTTTCTTTGATGAGCGCAAAGTAGTGCTTGAGAACGTCATCTAATGATTGAGGACATTCTTGTATAGAAATGTTTCGATAATGGTGAACAATCCTCTTGAATTGTTGATTACGCTTCAGTTCAACGCAGAGATCAACGAAAAGAAACATTGGAGCCTCAAGAGACTTTTGCCAGCTGCGTGACCGGCGATACAATAACATCTCAAACAGTACATCGAGAGCACTTCCCTTTTTGCCAACATTTATTAAATCTGAAAGAAAATATAGGCACAAATATATTCGAAATTAGGGAAATCAAAATTCCAGATCTTGACCGAATCTTAGAGGTAAACGGCGCTGCCGTATAAAGAGCAGCACTCGAAGCTACAATAAACCTGCACACCCAATTGGAAAAGCAAGTTAGAAATACACATCAACACTTAGACTATTGTCTCCGCCAAGAGGAAGAAAAAACCAAAGGCAAAAAACGGGACACCAGAACATGATACACCATGATCACAAAGTGCGACAACCACCCTCCGGAAGCCTATCAGCAATAAAACAAGCTACTATTAAGAAAGTTGGTTTTTAATTCTAACCATTGTTCATGGACGTAGCAACTCCCACTCTAAGCATAATAATAAAAGTTCAGCCATATGTGACGGACCCCACCACTCCTGAAATTGATGCTCCTTTTAATCGTAAACACCACAGGCACAAAAATAATACCTAATGCCTTAGCATGGGCGGTCTCCGGCTTCACAAAGTAACTAGGAGCCATGAATAGACAGGAACGTAATCCCAACGCTGTCCTCCTGCTTTGGGAAAGATTGAGTGAGGTAAAACAAATATCCGACGGGATGGGTAGTAGAACCAGGAAATTTTAATAAAATACGGTAATTTTTTAAAGCAGTTAACGATTAAAAATATTTTTGCTAGGCATGATCTACAATAATACAAAGTTACTTGCAGTTTTAAGCATAGTAAGCATACATTCCCCATTGGTAAAAAGGATCTGTGCAAATTAAGAGTTGAATTAAAATACGTTGCCACTTAACTATTTGTACAAGTTGCATGAGTCGTGCTCTCATAATTGCTATCGTAACAACCCAAGACTTCCTATTGCGTAGAAAGTATTATAGCAACGATTGTTAAATAGTACATGTTTGCAAAACTAATGTTGGACTTCACACTCTACCCTCAAGCACATGTACCTCTGCTTCCTAAGAGAGTTTGTTTGGGATGGTCTGTTAGTCACCCTTTACAGAAGAGCAAACAGTTCGAGAATGTATTAGACGATGATTTAGCATCTTTATGCAGAATGGTCCTCGTGTTTTTCAAGCATGGGGTTCGTTTTCGAATTGACTACTCACCTTTCCCCCATAAAAGAAACTTAAATGCATTAATATATATTACAGCCCATGCACTTTGGTAAGTTCTAGTGGCAAGTTGAGATAATTTTACTTATTTATCCTTCGATCACAGTAGTAGTCGCCGACGCTTAATGTCCATGCAGCCGCTCTTTTATTAAACACATTCTTACGGGTGTTCCAGGAGAAAAGAAGAAGACGGGCTTTGAAATGCGAGAAGGTCAGCCCATATGGCCTGGAGCAATCTAAATACGAGAATCACCGCCAGCGATACATGCAGTCGAACAAAGTATAACATTGTCCCTTTTTCGCGCGACTTTCTCGGAGCTTTCCTTGTGCCAATTCCAGCGACAGTCACTACAGTATATCAGTGCTGCAAGAATACACATACGAGCCATTTTCCTCTGTAATTAGCTCTAATGAGACTAAGAGAACGCGCTTCATTCTCTCAACAGCTTTGACCGAATCTGGAGTTACGTTTGATCCAAATACAGGATCCTGGTAATTACCTTACGCTTGTTAGCATGGGTTGACCTGTGACTCAAGCCAGCTTTTAATCACTCCCTCTCCTCGTTGATAAGATGCATTTTAGCCCTACTTACCGTCTTGTGCACCGAATGTGAAGTGTACAAGCGTTGCACTGCTGGGATCTTTCGTGTCCTCGACTGACATTGGAACAATGTTTGATTACAGAATGCTTAACAGGGGAAGCAAGATCGAACCCAGTCCCTTAGATATACCACTACCGACATCTCCACGCGGATATGGTTGACTTTCTAAGGCGGTGTCGGTTAAGTTGATAATTGCCTGTTTATTAAGCATGGAAGACAATCGTATGCGTTGTTCTGAGCTCTTCTGTTATAGAGAAGTGAGAGATTTTCATCCAATCTCCTGCCGAAGTACTTGCCCATTATTACCCCCACTAAGGTTTGGTACACACGTAGCAGACGGTATAACGTCCAAAGTCTTTCCTCTAGACGGAAGAAGGCGATAAGTTGAGTGATAGCTTGTATTTTGAAGGGAGGAAAAGAAGTTGGGCTTTGGCTTGGCAGCTCAGTCCAAGAGCGTAGGAAAAGATGAGTGTAAAAAATGATCGTCAATTATTCAAATATTCAAAAAAACAAGGTATTACAGCTACATTTAAGCCTTAAAACCTAATTTCGGATATTGTATATTTATGATCGTCATATGGAAGGGGTTACAGCTACTAGCATGGAAGCAAAATCCCACACAGTCCAACAAAGACCTTAGAGTGGAGATCCTAATTTCTCTTTTGCCATTCAAAATACGAAGTAATGGATGTCGTCTTCAGTGCTCCTTGTAGTCTTATAAATAACCAACTGTACCTGTGATGCATAGTGGGTGTTTACATTGCCCTCCGCAGGTGCGCGGCAATGCTCGGGATCGTTGCAGGCATTCTCTCACTCACATTCTGTTTCCCGCATAGAGTCAACCTCGTCTAATGAAACCATAGGTAAGGGGTTAAGCGAAATCACATCGTGACCATTAAATCTACCTACGATTCATCCAATTGTTGTTTGACTGCATCCCAAATCCGCTCTGTTGATTATTCTTGATCTGGATTTATACTTGCTTCTGACTTGTTTGCCGTGACAAACAAATTGTCGCGCGATTGTGGGCGTCTACTGCGAGGCTTTGGAACTATGGTTTGATAACAGGGTAATGTTGTAAGGGACTGCAGAGAACGTAGTTCCATAAAGCTTGAATTTAGTCTCCGCCCTTTTGCTGCTCCCTGTCCCCACCTTAAGGATGCCCAGTCATATTGCTAGGGTTCTGTCAAGCCGACATAAAAGTAGAGGTGCATCATTAGTTTACTGAGATGACGTTACTCTGGACCTTCTCTTGTGGATTGTCAATGCTTCTGCTTCAGAAAGCAAATGCTTACAATAAGTACGCTGAATGTTTCGGAGCATCTTATACATTTTCCCATTACTAAAATGCAGCCTAAACGATGCGGAAAATGCATTGAGAATTGCGTAATGGTGAACATACGCAGTATCTTTTAAGCTAGAATGACCATTTAAGCCTCCAGCATTGTCTACCATATTTCCAAGCTCACCTAACCGTTTTTTAATATTCTCACAAAGCTTTAAAAGCTTGTTAAATGAATTTTTCCGGTTTTTTGATGGAGTTCATCAAGAACCATTTTGTTTCCTTAAAATCAAAGGTTATTTGTGCACATGCAATCAAAAACATTGAAATAATCAAGCTGAGTACTGCAAAAATCCGAATTGGAGTCTGTATCGAGGGCAGAAGTTGGGAGAATTCCTATATTTACTTAAAATAAGACAATCGAGCCAATTAATGACTTTTTCTGTACTCAATTACTCGTGCTGCTTGCTCTAAAAGTCAAGTCCCTTTGTTTGGAGGCCTTTCAGTGGCCTAATAAGGCCCGCATTTCATGCTATTGTGACTGGCGTACAGAGATGATAAAATGGGGGCTAGTAGAGGACGCATAGACACCTCAAACTATTTTATTATCAATCTCAACGGACTGAAACCTGAATCAGTCGCCTCCTAGACGGCTAATCCTCGAACTATCAACAACGCTATGACGTGTGATTTACAAGCCACCGCGCATAGCTGTCAAAAAATGGATCTAAAATGTGGCCTACGGCTTGGGTGACCAAACCATTAGCAAGGTGTTTTATAATGCCTCTTCCAATTGCAGTTTTTTTTACTAACAAACATGTAGACGTGAGCGGATGAACCACGACTTTATGACTTGCACTAAGAGTTGGAGAAAGAAGAGGTCTTTACGCACAATTAAAAGGCCCTGATTTTCCATAGCCGCGACCAATTCAGTCCTGGTTACACATTTGCCCAAGTTCTACACGCTAGCACCGGGCCTAGGTGATGAGCAAATAACGTAAGGCTGCCTCGATGATTTAGGTTGACTGATTGTTTATGGTTAAATGTTGGGTTTGTCACTTACTGGTGTGTCCAAGACCGCCATTATTGAGATTCTGCATTACTCCCAAGTAATGCCTTAACATTTGCTCCGAAGTTGGTGGACTTTGCACTGTTACTGAAAGCCCAGCTCACTGCTAGGTGGAGCTCATTGTGTCAACACCTTGTCCTTTGGTAGTTAACTCGATGAACAATGCCAAACTTGCCAAAAGCCGGGCTAACAAAAGAGTCCACGAAGTTAAAACACATACTATACTCGTGAAAAGAGACCACTGAGATCAATAAATTTAGCACTGTTCTGCTTAATAAGGCAGACTTTATTTAAGACAAGACGCACAATTTAAATCGCAAATGAAGCTGCTAGCTGCGACCGCAGTAGGGTTGGACTAATCCAGATTTTCGTTAGATTACCAAAACCGTTGAAACAAGTATTATCCGATAGGAGACACTAAGAACTTTCACGCATACATGGTTGGGTTTGATCAAAGTTCTCTTCACCCGCAGACATGAAAGGGATCCGGAAAATACTTATTTCAACATGAGCTGAATGACAATAACAACCAGGGAGGGAGAGGGAGTCAGTGGAAGATGGTTGGAGCAAGGATTAATGAGATTGGCCAATTTAAAGTGACCAATTAGAATTAACGTGCCTGCCAGTACCTTCACCCACAAACAAAACTTCGAATTCGTTTCTGAAAATGAAATGAAACAAAAACACATAAGCCAAGGTTAGTTCACCCTTTCAAATGTCACAACTTATTCTATCTACCCTCCTTGTTACTCTGCCACCCTTTGGAATATGCCCAGATATGGTTGAAACTAGCTTTTGTACAAAGAACCCTGTCACACCTCCTCAATCCCCTTTAGAACCCAACCAGTTCAATTTGTGCGGTATTTATAACGTTGGTCAATGGACATCGCTTCACAAATAAACACCTTCTATCCCTTTTAAGTATGGGCTATTTTAGTAACAATAAATTATGTTCTACTCCACAAAATACGTGACTCTATATACGAAGCTGAAAGTTTAAAAATCTAATTCTACAGTCGGTAAGCTTTGCACACAGGAATAAAATGTTTTCACTTGTGGATAAATAATGCTATATGGGAAACATGGAAGTGATTTTGTCAGAAATGAGGGTGGCGTGACTTAATGTATTATTTTTGCAAAAATCACTTAGCGTGCTTCTGTTATTGTCAAACAAATGTGCATAGAGTACAGACTAGAAATAGCTCATTCCGAAGAAAACCCTCAAACACCACACAAAGCTCAATTGTTCTAGTGCACAAATTTTGCAAATTTTCTACATTTATTTGTGGCTTTACTCCTCAAGTTTTAGAATGTAACTAATCCATGACTTTTTATCCAAAATTTCATCATTAGTATATGGCACCTAATTGCGTTATTCTTCAGCCTCCCAATTTTCTTTCCAAAACGCTGATACTAATTAAACCTTAATAAAACCAAGGGAGCATGGGTGATGAAGATGAGAAGGTCTTATCGCCCTTCATCTCACCATGTCAACTCAAAGACTATTTTTCTAAGGCATAGTTTATGCAGTCCTATGCTGTTATGCAAGGATAATGCAACGGCTAACCCCCGTCCTTCAGGCACTTTCCTTAAAAGAAGGCGTAGACAACTTTAGGTGGACTTGTTAGCGCCACCCGTATCTGCCGCTTGGTTTTCAGCTGGTGAAAATTATGGTAGTAACAATTATGTATGCTTGCAGTCATGCGCGCCTTCACCAACTAAGACGGCACATTGCTAGAAATGATTTATACCCCTAAATTATGGGTATTGGAGGAATGAAAAGATTGTGCAAACGTTACAAGACAAATGCTACTTCCTATCATGCATCAACCAGCAGAAAATTGACATGCATTTTAGCGCATTGTTTTTAGTTAAAGCCTACCATATTATATACTTCAGGCTGTCAGTTTTTTTGCGGAGATCGGTGTTGATTCTGCCTACGGTCCCTAGTGGGCATAATTAAGAGTTTGACTGGCTACCTTATCTAAATTTTCTATGCTCTGTGATAGAGTTTTTAGTTGCCTTAACCTGAACTTTAGGCACTGCACAGCCTCATTTCGATTCAGAGCTTGGTAATTCGGCTGTTCATTTAAAGTGCTTTTCTCTGTCAAAGAGCCGCGCAGATCGGTGTGAACAAGCAAATGTGTTTTGAGTTATCATCAGAACGTTAAGATTATTATCTCTCCCTATCCTTTCAATGTGCTTCCAAAAATTGGTCTATGCTTGGGAGTTTGCTTTTTTAATTCTCCTTCGGTAATATTTCAAGCTGAATGAACAATGTAGGTGACAGGTGATGGATGACTTCTCCTGACTGGATCGAAGTGAGAAAACCATTTAACCTCGAGTTGCTCCACTACGCCTGGTCGACTCTTCAAAATAAAGAGTAAAGTGAGAGTAAAAAATGGAAAAGAAAAATGTTTATAAGTTTCCTTCTTTTTACTCTGACAGTCCTCTTGAAGGTCTGCCTAAGTGCTGGTGGCGAATGGATATTTCTCGAAGTCGTTTTTCTACTATGGGGCGAACTCTTCCTGGTCTGGAATGGTCTTCGCTGTAAACTCCACAGTCACATGAATGATTCCTCCACTTTGACTTCGAATTCAGCACTGAGGAGTGTGTAATAGGAGGAGAATTAGGGCAGGAAGGTAGTGCTGACAATTGAGGCAACTTATCTTTCAAACGCCTCCTCTCATTTCTCATTCCTTGCTTTTAAAGCAAGGAATGGCCGGGGCTGCCTTTTGACAGCCGATGAAATTTTAACACATTCAACTGAAAAAGGTCCCACGACTCTCCTTTAACCTGCCTTTTTCAAAAAAAGGGTTTCTGAATGCCTTTTACTTGAAAAGTATTTTATATCTTGCAAGTTTTTTTGCCTCCAGAGGACAAAAAAGGATTTAAAAGATTAAAAGTTGTACATATTTTAGGTTACCAATCAGGAAAACCGAAGTCAGGGATGCAGAAGCAAAGCAAATTCGCTATCTTCTGTGACCTCACCTCCATACGAGGCGTACAACGGATTAAACGTGCTCAAACTCCCTTTATTCGGATAATTTGGTCCATCTTTGTGATCCTCATGACGGCGGCATTAGTCATTACCATTGGTTTCCTAGCGAGAGATTTTTTCTCCTTCAGTACCTCCTGGCATTCACGAACCCTCATTGATGATAAGACAGACTTTCCAGCTATCACCATTTGTGCACATAATCCCTTCGCTTTGGAGGCCAATCATATTTGGGCCAAGGCTTCCATCCTTACTCCCAGTGAATTTAACCGTCAACTCAGTGCCATCACTCTGGCCTTTATTGAGAATGGCAATCCTGAGTACGCCAGTCTCCTGCTTCAGGACTCCACTGACACCTACTTTGCAAACCTTCGACCCGAGGAGTCGAGACGCCTTGGACATCAAACCACAATGTTTCCACACTGTATGGTCACTGTAGATGGTGTTAATATTGTTGCAGAGAACTGCACAATAGAAGGAGATACAGGTTTTACAAAACAACGATTTTCTCATCCTAAGTACTTCAATTGTTGGACCATTGAAACTGCGGACAATAAATCCACAAAAGACACTGTTCGTTTGACTCTCCTTCTCAGTCTTGTCTCTTCCAAGGAGATAAACGAAAATCGAAAAAATTTTGTGATGGACACGTTCTCTCGTGGTGAAGGCGTCAAACTGGTTGTA
>UYWX01020808.1:3633-17125 GCA_900622495.1 Hydatigera taeniaeformis | reverse complement strand
GCTTGGGTCATAAAAAAAGTACTGGTGAAGGAGCATGGTGGTGGTTGTTGTTGTGGTGGTGGAGAGGAGCGGTTGTCGAGTCGGATACTCACACACTGCCTCCTAGCAGCTGCATTTCACTGAGGTGTGGGAGGAGTGCGATGAAGATGAGTCTATGTGGTTAATGGCTATGCAGTCAGATTAGCTTACTTTCACTTCATGACTAGGTGGAGGGGTGTTGATGGCATTGTGGTGCTAATTTCTTTCAACTTGTAAACATGGTGTGCCTAGATCGGTCTCGACCACAGATGCATCCGCTGCTGCGCGTCCTCCTGCCTAGACGTCGGAGGCGTGAGAGGTCCGCTTTGCTGTTGCAGAGTGCTGAAACGTCGCCTTGTCGGACGTCGGATGAGGAGCATTAATAAGCTGCGAGACGGGATTGCCTCCTTCGCCTTCCCCATTGTCTTTCCAATACTTAGGGTGTCCACAATGAATGCCGTTTCTCTATGTAACCCACTTTGTGGTGTTGTGGAACTGCATGATGGCAAACATTTTGCCGAAGCAGTGAACTTGACCTTTAGTGAATTTTTTTTCGATTTTTTGTTTCTATACTCTATAAAATATTTAAAAGTTGCGCGTTTCTGTTTGGAAAATTTGACTGCTAATTCACGCCTTTTGCATGCGGTGCATTAAATTTAGTGACAGATATCACTCTTTCACCATCTTTTCTCCTTAATTTTGCTTTGCTAATTTTAAATCTTCTACTTTGATCTTTAGCTTTCTTACTTTAGGTTTTGTCGAGGAACTTTTACTCTGAAAGGCTATTTTGTATACTACGGATTAAATACAAGCATCGCATTCTTCCAACCTGCATTTACTCCCTTTTTCTTAAAAAAGGTCATTTAACAGACGATTTTATTTGCTTTATTTATGTGATCACCTGACGTTTGGCGGTTACTTTAAGATTTTTCTGGCCCTTGTACATGTGGGGTGGCCTTCGGGCCATGCTCAGGTCCAGTCGCTGCTTTGTCCTCTTCGGAATTCATGCATCCAGCTTCACTTACTGCCACCTTCCACTTGGTGGGAAGTCTCGGGACACTATAGTGTTGTCTATAATACTTTGTTTATTTGATTGCCTGATGTCGGGCGCCTAATTTTGTACCCATCTTGTCCCTGTACGCGTGGGCTGGTCTTTGGTTGAAGCCAAGGCCTAATTCCTTCTTCTTCACCTGGAATACACGTGCTCAACCCAACTCAAAGCCCTCTTCTACCTAGCGCGAAGTCTCTTTTCCTTACATTACCTGTCCCTGTATCAGGCTGTCGGTTATTGGCTTAAAGGGAGCGGTATGAGTACAGACTCCTTAAAGTTGTTAAAAAAAGTTGTTTATAATGCTGCTGTAGTCATTTAGATAAGATGGCTTGCAATTACCACTTTCAGGTCCTGGTGTACTTTAGGAAGAAAATTTTGCTCGCATTTGATTGGTTACGTCGTTGAAAAGGATAGGAAGCGAGAAGATGTAAAGACTGTGGTCACAGAGGGTTGTATGCAAAAGAACATCGTGAAACATGAGATACACTGTAATGCTTTGTTTATGCTACTACCTGACGTTTGGCAGTCACTATAGGATTTGTCTGGCCCTTGCACGTGTGGGCTGGCCTTTGGGCCATGCTCAGGCCTATTCGCTTTGTTCTCTTTGGAATACATCTAGCCGGTTTCATATACTGCCTTCTTCCGCCCTATGGGAAGTATCGGGACGCTCCTCTAGCAACAATGACGACCTTTATCGTTTAAAGTGCCGTTTGCTACATGTACCAGCGGTGTGGAGGAAGCACACTTGTCTCGGTGGCGGGAAACTCCCTGATACCTCCACAGCGAAAGGAGTAAGACTGATCTCTGCATTTGGTTTCACCTTATTCCCGTGTTCCGCAGACAAACTATCAATAACTGAGGCGGCATCGCTGTGAACCAGCTGGGAAAGTTTCGAGACGGAATTTCTTTTACAAAATTCCGTGTATAGGTGTCGGAAATAACATACGGGACAGTGCCTTCTCTCGTTTTCCCTGCAACATATCTACTTTAGACCAGATTTCTACCGTCCACTCCTGGAAGAAATTGTAGTTGAAACTGCTGAGGAGACCAAGTAGCGTTCCTCAGTCTCATCTCAGCTGCCGAATAATGCGGATGGCTCGTGAGCGCTTTCTTGCGGTACCGAATATTTCGTGATAGCAGGCGCGGGAGGTGTACCAAGGGGAGTGCTGAGGACTTCACTCAAAATAAAAGAGGGACAATGTAATGGTTCGTTTATGTGACTATCTGATGTTTCGCGGTCACTTTAAGATTTGCCTGGCTTTGCAAACGTGGGCCGGCCTTCGGGATATGCTCAGACCCATTCTTTCTGTCTTCTATAAAATACATGTATCCAGATTCACTTATTGCTTTCCTTTACCCGGTAGTTCTCGGGACGTTACATACACTAAAGCTCGTGCTTAAGAGCACAGATTTTAGTGGGCGAATCCACTTGCTTTAGGCGAGCCAATTTTAACTGATTTTAAGTTCGACTAGTTTTCGTAGCATTTTTGCATGGTCCTAGCAAGTTTGTGTTCAGTGCATTTAAATTAAAGGTCTGTTTCTTAGAGATAAATTTTATCATCGAGATCTTTTTAATGCACCTGTAAAAAATAATTTGTTTATAGGTAAACGATATTTTAACATTTTTAAATTATAACGGTTTGGTTTTAAACAGATCTTATGTAAGAATTGCTTCCTTTTTGTTATGTTTTAGGCGTACTTTAGTTTTTGAGTTGGTTCTGCAATGCATTTATCGACTGATACGACCGCGGGTTTCTTGATTTCCTACCTTCGATGGCAGAGGCGGTCAGAGTGAGTCCGCTGCGTGCTTCAGAGGTTAGATTTAAATTTAGTCAAATAATAGTAATTTTTAGAAGTACAAAGACATAGACTCACTTCCAGTTGTAACTGACCCATTGCCAAAGACATCCAAACAGGAATGCACGAAAGACGAATCTACAATTCCCGCCGAAGTTATTAATCCCCTTCCCTTGGTATCTGAACATGAGTGCGTTACTCTTTCTGAAGAACGCAAAAAAGAGGTTGAGGCGGGCCATTCATGCAACGATATTGTACGTTCAGATGAATCCTGCGTCAAGGAACCGTCAGGTGAAATCTGCGATTCTAAGGACGAAAGAAACATTCACGATATTGAACAACGTGTCCCTTACGGAACATTGTCTGACACGCTTGTAGACACCATATATATGGAACCGAAGCCGTGTGAAGGCGTGTCGAGCTCTGCTCCACCATTGATGATCTCATCTGTATTGAAAGAGATTCAACATGAATACACATTACCTCAATGCTACAGCATAGATGAACTTAAAAACTTTTATTCCAATCCATCTGCTGACATGATACCTATGTTTGAACATCAATTTTTAGAGGCAAGTATGTTTTATCCCTTTAAGCCACCTATTGAGTTGCTTTACAAATGTGTTAATGAATAGGGTTGTTTTCCTTTTACTACCACTTACGCTTTGTGATTCAACTAGGAAGTTTGCTATGACGGTATTTCCAAAGGATCTTCTAATGAAAATAAGGATCTACTGCTGGAGCCATTTGTTGTTGGGTCTGAATCGTCTAATGACCACCCACTTCTCCGGCTTGTCTCAATCTATGCTCAAAATCAATTAACCTGGAAATCCACCAAAGATACATTGGATCACAAGTTGCGTGGACTCTCGGATATTGAGAAGACTATTTGGAAAGTGGAGAAATGCTATGATATTTTGAAAGTAAGCATCATGGCATCGCATTTTTGATGTATTAGTTGCCACTTGATTTTCAAATCTGGGTATATGCGTTGTTTATATAATCTGCTGGCATGCTGATAAAGTTAGTTTTTAATGATTGCTAGTTCCTGCGCTCCTAGATTCCGTTAACTGTTCATTGTCTTACACCGGAGCACTGATTCAATGGCGGTGTAGAACTCGTAGGCATATCTACGCAATATGAAGTCTCCAATTTCCAATGACCGAGATTTCTTCACTAATGCAGGGTTTTTCATGGATATACTACTGTCCTTTCTAGGGGATTTGTCGCGATGGTTGTGAAGTTTCACTGAAGTACGAATACGAAACTGCCGACCTCGATAATAATCAACTTAGTCTTCTCGACTCCTCGCTGAAGGAACTGAGAAACTGCCTATTTGACCAACTTTCTATGGCCTCCTTCAAAGTTGCGATCTCCAGGTAACTCTAAATCCCATCTGCAGGCCGTCAAACTCACTTTAATTAAGAATATTCGTGTCTGACACCACAGTTAATGATTAGCTTCAAATTTACTTGAGCGCCTTGCCTTATTATTTTTGTGGCACTTTTCTAGTTTACCCATCCATGTTGTATCGCTTTTCTCACACAATCTAGACTAGAAATTGAGTCGTACCTGGCCCAAGTGTTGAGAAAATGTCCGGCATTTGAAAATTTCTCTTCTGGCGAACCCATAATCCGTGAGTTGTAGTCGGACATGCATGTGAAAATGCGGAGGCATTGCCGGCCAGTAGCACCGACTTTGGTCGTACTTATCATCGAGGTTCTTGTTGAACATTTCAGTTCTACCGGAACGTACTTTAGATCCAACATTGGAACCGCAAATAAAACGGCTTCGTGATGTTACTTCAGTTCTCTTCACCTGCTTGTGTCATCTCACCTTCACTGATGTCCCCGATATCGGCAGGGTCCCACAAATTGAACTAGTTGATGACCTCATTAGTTGGATTATGTGTATTGTACGCCTTATTCTTTTCTCTCCTTTATACTCTGTCATTCAAGTTTTTTACAGTTTGCTTTATTTTATGTTTGTTCATTCGTCCAGACTGGTCGACTTGTGCGGCAATGTCGGCTCAAGGATCACGTCTTCGTGATGATGCAGCTACTACGAGTGCCTTTCAACGTCATCACGTACACTCCATCCGCAGTCGGATCTTCGTTATGTGCTCTGTTGCAGCCTCCGGCGCTTGATATAGCATGGTTTCGGGTTGGAGGGCGTTCTCTGGACTTCCTTTCGGAACCTGAGGTGGAAGCTCGTGGAACTCTGCTTGCTTTGTGTCTCAGGACGCCTAAGTGAGTGCTCACCCCCCTTTTTCCCTTTAGACTGGGTGTGTAGCTGATGTTGGCCGGCACGTCTATTCACTGAATCTCTCTGTCATTGTTATTTTACCGCCTCCTTACTGTCCTTCACAACTTTTGTAGCACACGCTTTCTATTGGCGTTTTTTACCAAAAGCTGATGATCCCAGAACCGTGAGATGCGCTGTATGCCTCTCACTTACCTCTTCAAAGACCTTCTCCCACTAGAATACAGTGAGATATGTGTTTCAGTTATGTGAAAGTTTAGTCTGGCTTTTATTTCCACAGGAAGGGGTTTCAAATGTGCCCCCATCACGTCGGAGAATCCAATCTCCAAACTCCTGATGTCTTACAGACATCGGGCACCCACAGTAAAGATGGCAAGCAAAAGTGGACTATTGTTGACTCCGATGGAGAGAGTGATGTGGAATGCTCGGCAAATTCTCCCACCACCGAGGGACAATCCAAATTGACTTCGTCATCGCTTCGATTTGAATTTAGGCAGGATTTTGTCGATGTGGAAGGTGTTAGCGCTCTCTTTGACCAGGTCGACATGCCTGGTTTGGTGGACTTCTTCTTTTCCCATTGCACCGACATCAAGGCGAAAAGCAACTTCGCAGTCCTATTCGCTTTCGCTAATTGGTTGGTTACTACACTCGAGCAGGCCGTCGATATTTTACAGATCCCTGGCGTGGACGTTCCTCGATTCCAACGAAAAATAGTCAAACAGATTGCAGTTATAATCAGCACTCTTCTCTCGGGTTTGCGGTCCCTTATTGAGCGTGCAATCGCTTCAACATCCTCCGATCCTCTCCCTCTACCTAGTCTCTACCCCGACCTCCATGGACACGACTTAGCAAATGTAAAGGCTATTCTTGCTCAGTATGACGAGCTGTGTCTGCGTGTGATGGACTTTCTTCTCTCAAAGGCGGCAGCAGTTACAACTCGGCTCACATGTTGGCGTCGTTTCGTGCGGATGAGTCCCCTGCAACTCTTCTCCTCCCGTGCTAAATTGCGATTTTATCTCCTCCTTGTGTCCGCTGTTTCTCCAGACGCAGGTGATGTGGAGGGTGACTTTTGTGAAACCAGATTCCTGGCCTGTAACGAGGACATGCAAGCCCTAGATGAGACTGTTACAAAGGAGGAAGAAATGGAGGGAATGGAGGTGGTGGGATTGCTTCGAGCAGCGCTGATTGATCAGGGATGTCTTGCAATTCCCATCATCACAGTTTTGGGACAACTTGCCTCTGAAGAGTGTCGCCCACCGATTCTTACTGGTGATCATGAATCATCTCGTTTGTGGCTGCCAAGTGACATTCCCGTGATGGAGAGACTGCTTGTGAAACGGATTCTTGATATTTTATTCAGGGTTAGAAACATCGCTGCCATCGTGTTTCTACGATTTGCACTTACATCATGCTGCATTCCATCTTGTCTTTCTAGTTGTGCGTTGTGCCTACTTTTGGGTCGGAAGATGAGAAGCGTGCCACATCCAAATCACCCATCCTTGATGAAATCCCAATATCCACCGTTTGCGGCCGTACCCAGATAATGAAGATTGTCTCAGCTCATCCATCATTTGCTTTTCAGCACCTGCTTGACCTGATAATCACCTCTGCAGTTCACCTCGATAGCAAGACTGCCGTCGCTACAAATGTCCCACAGAGACCGGATCTCTCCTCAAGCAATGTTTCTGCGGAGGTAGCTACGGCTTTGAGGATGAATGTTGTTTGGTTTAGCTCCTTTTAGATCTGATAGATGCACTCCCTCCAACCCTATTCACACCGAATGCAGACGAGCTGGACAAGTTATTCTCTTGGATAGGTGGTCACCCCACGGGTGAATTGCTTCCCCTCAATTCTATTCGGAGTCGTATTTCCCAAAAGTTGCTAAGCGCGTTTCCTTGGGAGGCTGTGAACAACACTGTAGGCTCCTCCGCATTCATAATAAAAATACGATTATTTTTATAGACGGGCGAATGTCTCATCTCGACTCAAGTACAGGCGTGGGCTGCGATTGCAGTTGCTACTGCATTTCAACGTCACATTGTTGAATTGCATCGACAGCCTGTTGTGAGGATTTCAGAGGCATTTAACTACTACTACGCAAAAAGTGTTTTTCGTGTAAAATCTTCACCTCATCATTCTCGACGCACATCATCTCTATCGCCACCCAGAATTCCCTCCTCCACTGCCACTCGTCCTCCTGTGCCTTTTGCATCCGAATCAGCTTCATTTTACCACTGGACTATGGGATTCATTCGTCGTCTCCAATTGGAGCCATCCACGGAGGCCCTTTCACGACTCCTCAACGCTACTGAACAGTTGGAAAACCCTCTTACTACCTTCCTAATTGTAGAATTTCAATTGCGCCGGCAACCCAGACCGTCGCTGCCCACAGATCGTGATGCTTGTCAAGTGCTACTTCATTTGGCCACTTCGGGTCACTTCGCACTTGCTATTGAGGCCTTTAGTCGGCTGTCTCTTTTCCATGAGGCAAATGAGAAGAGACAAAAGAAGGGGAAAATTGGCTCTTCAGCGCCTTGTGAGGCTTTTAAAAAGTTTGTTCATTGCATGCTTATGTGCGACGAGAGTGAATACGTGAATGAGTCCTTTGTGTCGTACTTATGGAGCGTAGGATGGTGGTGGCATAAGGATGCGAAAGATGAGAGACCAAGGAAAAGGACAGTGCCTGTAGGACCAGTTCTGGAGGCTTTTCTGGGTGCCATCATGAACGCTAGCATCGGCTGTGCTGGTGAGGAGGAGGAGGAGGAGAAGCACTCACTTTTACAAGCGGTCATTTTATCAACTCTTTCTCTTGTGCTAAGGGATGGTGGTTATCTTCAGTCGCAAGCTATTTGGTTTTTGGAGAATCTTTTGAAGACTGCCTTCTGGGTTGAGAGGTCATATCCTGATTCTAAACAACCACCAAGTGCTAGTTGGTGGCACCATCCTATCGTAGATGCTTTTCGTCCCTCTGCATTGGTGAGAAAGTTTTAACGGGTTGATGTGCCTTTAAATAATACTTGAAGCTTTAGTTTTGGTCGATTTGACTTTAGTCTAGTGATGTGGAAATAAGTTTGTGATGTCAAATTAGTTTTATTATTTTTAACTGATTGACCCTTCCTTCAATCGTGTAATTTATTTGAATTGTTCCTTTTTCGCTTCATCTGCCACTAGAAGAAGATAGTGGGAGAGAGGTCTGATCTTTCCTCCAAAGCACTAGAGGATGAATCCACTACTACTAAGGCCTTCGGTGGCCTTTTTTCTCAAAATTATCGCACAATGACATCTTCATGGGCCGAAGGTCTCTCCACCCTCATTCCTACCGATGGACTTCAATTCCATCTACCCTTTTTCCGCTCTGCTGCTGCACTAACCGACAGCATAGATGAATGGGAAGGGAGTGTGCGACTGGCAGTGCTTCAAAACCTCTTTCAAAGGGCATCCGAGGATGACGAGGGACCGTTTTGGCTGATTGCCTATTTTATTGGAGGTGAATGTGATCGTGGCGAGGACGAGACATTTAGGGAATACAGCCTGTGGGACGATGTTGTGGATGCAATTACGTGGAATAGGAGCATAATTTTGGCTGCCAGTTCCTCTGCGCGCTCATGTTTTGGAGATGTAAATGCTGCTGCTGATGTCGGTGATGGTGATGGTGAAAAATGCATTACATCTGTTCTTGTAAGCTAGCTTTCCATTTGTGTGGTTGCGTGTGCGGTTGTTGATTTGCTGAATTCAAAAACAAAAACAACAACAATCTTACAAAGCGAACTGTTTGCATTGATGGTTGCCTTCTCAGTCATGTATTACTGAGGACTGATGCATTTCTCCTCTTCTACTCACAGGTGGAAGCAGGACTTTTGTCCCCCACTTCAGATGGGGAGCAACTGAGGCGCTTAACTCGTCGCCTTCCACTTGTGCAAGCTGTGTCTGCACTCGTCCTCTGTCCTCTTCATCATCCTGTCTTTTTTCTCCTTCTTCATCTGGCCATTACTCACTGCTTTGCCTTCTCTCGTACTGCTGGGGACTCCTCCAACAGCAACAGCAACAGCTCCTCTGAGGATTGTATACGGTATGGAACCCTCTGAGGTGACAAGGTTATGTGTAACTAAACTCTAATGCAACAGGAGGCAGACAGCTGGGAAGTCAGTTGGTTTGGGCTTGGATTTCAGAGTTTCATTCATTCCCATCGCCATTTGAGAAGTTCTCTCTAAGGCTGATGAAGTGTTCAGTTGAAATTGGAACGCGTTCCACATTGTCCTTTCATTCCTCCGGCGCTTTCTCCGTCACACGCCATGGTGTGGGGAGTAATCGCTCTGTAATTCGTACTAACTGCAACACCGGTGTCGTTAATGCGTGTATCTCTCATATACGCATAAAAATCACCGTTTTGTGGTAGAAACATCAACGAAGAAGAGTGCGATTGCGCTATTCTCGCATTCAACGTTGTTTTTTTCGTTTATAGCTGCTTTCCACCCGGATTTGTACTTCTACGAGCCCTGCGATGGGAAAGGCACACCCTTTCGGCCAACCACACCGCTAGTATCCGATCATCCACTATGCTAGATGCCTTCCTCTGCCGCCTGCGGGAGGCACTGCGCTACTGGCTTAAACGTGACTCGCAAGACGATGTTGTCGATCCTTACGGTCTTTGCAGTGGCAATGCTGTCTCGTAAGCCCACAATTCACCCTTCACTCTTACCGTGTGCTTTGTTGTTGGTATAGGTTGCTTCGGATGACCACCGGTCTGCTCTCCGATCTGGATCAAGCAGTTGTGTATTTCACCACACAACCCGGCGCATTGAATGTGTGCACGATGTTGGAGAGGATTCACTTCCTCGATGTGAGTGAGCATTAGTATGGTCAATGTTAGCCTTTTTATTGTCCCATGTCGGCGCATATAATGTCACCCTCCTCTTCTTCCTCTCTCTGTGCTTGAAGGTGAACTCAGCGCTGCGGAGTGTGAGCTTGGACTCAATCGCATCGACAATTTACGCTGCCATCGACCGGTGGCACTTTCTTCGTGCACCACACAAGTCAATGGTAAAGGAAGGTAGGAATTTGAAGCCTATTGAATGCCCAATTTTTCCCATCCATACGCGTGTAATTACAGATCCATTCGATTAGGTAGTTAGGCCTTTCATCCCGACATTGAGACGGTTCAGGGGAAAGAGGCACAAAAAGGACATTAAGGAAAGAATGAAGTTGCCTATAGCAGAGAGGCTGTCTTGATGAGGTGGCTTTGAATTTTTAAAGTGCGTCAAATCTATGCAGTCGGACTTGACATGACTTGGAGATGTGAAAAGCGAGAGAGAGGGAAGGGAAAGTTTAAGGGTTGCTTCTGTGTGTATGCGTGGCATTCACTGTGGGGTAAGAAATGGTGACCAGCGACTCTTTTTTGTCCAATCCCATTATTTGGCAATCCCAGTGGGCGCAGAACCGCGTGAGGATTTGATGGGCAGACGCATTTCGAAGTACTCGAATCGAAGGTTGGATTTGCCAAACCTCCAACAATGCAAATTCGACGAGATTAGCATGCATGGGCCACTTAAGCTACCGCGGAATAGGTGGTATGCGCTGGTTCAGGTGAGTAGAAGGTCTGTTTCATATCCTTACGCTTGGGCGTTCGTCTTTCCCGTCACTTCTTCCCGCTTTTAGTATTGTGTCGAAAGTTTGAAGAAAGCGGCATCAATTGCTATGGAGCGAGATAGGGAGATGCTGAATCTCCACACAAAATTGCTGGAAGACCTTCTACCCCGTCTATACAAAAGCATCACTTGTCATCAATCAGAAGTTGTCGAGTGTAAATCATGTGAGCTACTTTTCTTTGCTTTGACTACCCACCAATCTTTCCACTTTCCATTCGTATGTAAAATTGGTGTTCCAGTCCTCCACCTCCCCTTCATCTCCTCTCGAGTCTGCAAAGGTGGGGCACGAATCACTGCGAGCCATAAAACAACTCAATTGGATGCTACTGTAGAAGCAGAAAGCACGGAGGTCAAGCGGAGGTTCGTCAGTCTTGTGGAGGAGGAAGAGGGGTCGTGGAATGCCGCACTCAATGCCGCAACTACGTTCTCATCTCATCAATCTGTTACTACGTCTGCTCTGTCGCCCTTGGTGCTGCATGTGGAGGAGGAGCGAGGGGAAGCTGTCATGTGTGGAAGCAGTAGTAGTTGGATCATCTCCTCCTTCCGACTCGTCTCTCTGCTTCAGTAAGCCGAGTATATCCTTTTTTACTGTCCATTTATTGCCTCCTTTTCCTTCTTTCCTTATCATAACTAGTGCATGAGAGGAAATTTTGTTCTTGTTTTCACTACCAGCAGCACCTAAAGTGTCAGAGTGTGGGAGCACAGACTGTGACAGCCGAAGGTCGCCAATGTAATGCAATTTCATTTGACTAACTGCTTAAGCATTCTTTTGTCACACGTGATTTGTCACCAGGTATAGACAGTGTATTGTTAGATGACACGGAATGCTGCCACACAATTTAGCTTTTTTGGTGCCCCCTTGCCTTCTAGGCGGATTTGTGGACGAGATGAAATGACAGGCGGAGGACACGTTCATGACTACATGGAACAGCTTGTCAACATTTTACACCTCCTCTGTCAAAGTACTTGTGAAGCCGTGTATGCTTTTCCACCGACGAAGGCAGTTCTTTCGCAATGCGTGGACATAATAGGTAAGCCGCATATTTCTCAAGCCTCATCCACCTCTCTTCCATCCAAGTCAACCATTGTTATTATTAGTGTATTGAATAGGGAGGAGGTGAGAGGCACAATTTTGTTGTTATTGTTGTCGCATATACAGGCACAAATCTGCTCTCTTCTGGCGACTGTGCCTATGAGGTGGTGTTGGAGGCATTGACTGGTGGTTCGCATCAATTGCTGCATTTGTTCTCCAAACTGTGGCCCCATCTGCTAGAGTCTTCACTGCAAGCCAAGGCAGGAGGTGGAATAAAACACCACCTCCTCCTTCTCCTCCCCATTTATCGCCGTCTACCACTGATTGTCCATCAGTGCGGTGCCAAAGTCGCTTATGATCTGCTAACAAAGGTGCGCAATTTTTAAATCACACTCTTTGAGCACTTATGGCATATGCCAATCACATCCAACCTTCAAATCACACCGTTTTTTCCTCTCCCCCTCTTGAGAGTAGGAAGTAAGGAGAGGAGGAGGAGTTTTGCTATGGCTAGTAAAGTAGTGATTGAAGATCGGCAACAATAAAAACTACTTTTGTTATTGTTTCTCTTTCGTTGCATTGTGGTGGCCTTGTTTTTCTATGCAAAATAAACAAATGCGAGTGCAGTAGCAGCAGAGATCATGTTGAAGCGATGGTGGTCGGGGGGCATCGTAAAGCCTTATTTGCTGTTTCAGTTGCCGCCTTTGTCGGAGGGTGGAGGTGGTAGAGCGGACAATGCGGCGTCACGCCAAGGCCTCGAGCAAGTTGGCGGAGCCGAACACTTGGATAACCTCATTTTCGAGGCGTTTTGCTTTTTACATGCAGTCAATGAAACGCCTCTTTGTGAAGACACCTCCAAGCATCTCATTGAGGTATGTTGGTGGCCCTCTTATCACAAATAAAACAACCCAGTTTTCTTTCCTTGCTAACCACACGTCCTTCCCTTCCTGTCTTTATTGTAGCTGATTCGTGGACAGGTGACCTCCTATCTCCAATTCAACTTCCCAAATACGGTCATTCATCTGTTGGAGAAGGCGTCCACTAGTAGGGCACCATTTTATATTCACTCCTCCTCCTCCGCAGACACAACTAGTGCCCTCGTTTTGTTTTGTTATTTTAGTTCAAGTTGCATCCACTCAGGAGGAGTTGTGGAGTCTAGCGAATTTGGCTATTTGCAACAACTTTTCCATTCATTCTGTATATCCACTCTCGACTGATGATGTGAGATCTTCGACAACCTCTTTACTTTAGCTCTCTCTCTCACCTCTTCCTTCTCCTTAAGCCACTTTGGTAACTTCAGGTGAGACACCTCTTGGAGAAGGTGGATGCGTGTGCACGATTGGCCTACAATAGCCGTGATCTCTCTGTCATCACCAAATTACACATCGTGGAATGTCTAGGTGTGCTGAATCAACAGTTGGGAGCGAAGTTGAGCCGATGTGTTGAGTTACACCACTTATCTCTTCAAAGAGGTAACTTGTGAGGGCGTATTTTACTGGTTATCTCCACCACTCCGGCATCCACTCTGTAGACGCAGTATTGCCTTTCCTTTTTCCCCTTTAAGCGCACAACATGGTGATGGAAAGTGTGATGAGCACCTTCTGGTCACGGGTGGTTGATGTCAGTGCGTCGACGAGTGATGATGAAGTGATTCAATGCGGTGTGAAGAAGTTGGTTGACATAATTGCC
>UYWX01020806.1:3144-17225 GCA_900622495.1 Hydatigera taeniaeformis | reverse complement strand
CCTCCTCAGCAGTACTTAATAGAATGGAGGCATATTTGAGTCGTTGATGTCAGGATCGAAAAGATTGCACAATTATGGAAAAAAAACTTGACACCTTAAGTAGCGATGGTACTCCTTCCACTAGTGCCTATGGTACTTACGCTAATTATACTTTTAGCCAACAGAGATGCAGTCGAATTGCTCAGAGCAAGTAAAAAGCCATAATGAAGGGAAATACTTACCGAACCAGGCGAACTGGTCGCCCTGCACCTCAATGGCCAACCCAAAATCCGCCAACTTTACAGCGGCGCCACGGGTCTTGCTAGCAAGTAACAGGTTCTCCGGCTGCGAAATGGAACAGAAGTTGTAAACCGGGGAGGATTGCCTTGACAGTGTGTAATTTTAAGGTGAATGGATAAGTAGTTTGCAAGGCACGCCTACATGAGTTAGAGCTGGCATGTGATAACATGGCTCTTGGATATCGTTGTACTCCTCACATGCACACGCATTGTTGAATCAAAGAAGGCCGTCATACACTCACTTAGACAAAGAAGTGGCGAGTGAACAATTGAAACTGTGCAGGAGTAGAAAGAGGGCCAGAAATTGATGAGACTTCCGATGGTGCGTGGGATGGAAAAGGAAAGTCAATAGAGTTGCGCAACATTCTAACCATCATTTTGGCGCATTTTTGGCATATGGTAGCGATAAAAATGAAGGGGAAGTGGAAAATTGCTTTGCACCTTGACCGTACTGAGTTTTCCAGTCGCTCGCAGGGTTCATTTACCAGTACCTTAGTTCCATAAAACCCTTAGAGGAAGACATGTTGTGAAAGCACACACACACAGCCACTTTAAGTGGTAGAAAAGTTCAAGGCGACACAAAAATCTGCTTGTTCTCGAAGGGACAAAACCTAGCCCCTGTAAATACATCACGAGATTGGCAGCTAAATGAGAAAAGCTTAGCGGTAGTCAAGGTAACAACGACAATGCTGCTATTATTTTGAATAAGTCCATGCCTGTTTAAATTATGCAATTCGGATTTTATTCATTACCGATGTCTGCTTCATTGCCCCTACCAGTTTAAAAGGTGATTGGGCCAAAACTGAGAAGCCAGACTCCAAAGAATTAATTCATAAACTCATCGAAATCATAACCATACATTTGTCACATCATCAAAGCCTAGCAATCGACATGGAAATTATCAACCCGTATATCTCCCTTCGAGAAAAATCGGGAAACCAATGACAAACTGCACGTATATTGGCAAGGTCACGAGAAGAAATCCGAGACATAGGAGCTAATAATAAGTAGAAAAACTACTTACACAGCATCCACAAGGAAAGGGGATCAAAGCTAGTGTGAGGCTGTCTACGAGACGACAAATTTATCAAAAAGGGCAACTCCTGAGCACCACAGTTACTGATTCACAAGTGTAGTCCGGTACAGGAAGCAGCTGTACTGGTTAGCGACAATTTCTAAAAACAAACGATCGGAAGACACTTTAGTAGTCACCTGAAGACTGGCGTCAAGAAAAACAAGTTTGAAGAGTTTTCAGACTTTAACGTGCCACCAACTTCTACCTTTCGGCTTCACCAAGCGATAAGCAGGGTGGACCAGCCGATTGAACATTGGAGCGTGTTATTTCAGAAGACGGATTGCGCAGGATTTACAAGTGATGAAACTGATTGTAGATAAACTGAGGACCCCAGCGACGAGCTATGGTCATTCCAAAAAACCAACACATGTGAGAGCGACAAGGAACTTAAGATCAAGGCAAGTGAAAGCCATATTTTGTGGAGGGAAGATAAAATATGAAAAGGCCGATTGATACACAAGTAGTGTAACCGATTGGGTAAGACAGCTCAAATTTGTCTAGACTATCAATTTAACAATATTCAAAGATGCATCAATTTTGGCGTTCGGAGATAGAACAACTAGGTAATGTCACAACAATTATCGTTAAGAAGGCACAAAGGTCGCTTCGCAAATATGCCCTCCCCATTCCCAAAAAAGCTACAAGTGGTGGTCTCAAGACTGAGGTAGCTTAGTTTTCAACTAACCTCACACCCACATCACATATTCGGAATTACATTTCAGCAAAAAAAGGCCTCAATTATGATTCACTTACAGGAAAACATAATGCTGCAAATAAGATTGGGTAGCTTAAAGCAGTCACACACGCACACACACGAAGCAGGGAACTCAACACGTGAAGGAATAAAAATAAGTGAAAATCTCTTAAGAAGCATTGAAAAGTGTGAATTCTTCGTGGAAAGGATTGGGAAAATTCCTCGAGGTTAAATGTTACAGCAGACAGCGGGAGCAAGACAACACCAAGGAGCATGCAAACAAGGGAGTGATTTTGATTCTTCAGTGTTAGACAAAATTCTATGTACGTAAAGCAAGATGCTGATTTAGGGATGATCATGCAACTCAACCAACCTTGAGATCCCGATGGACAATATTATTTTGGTGGCAATAGTTGACGCTCTCAAGAATCTGTTTCATGCAGTTGCTAAAGGCAAGGAGTGTGAGATGAGTCCACCATTGCCCATGCCCCTTTCAACACCAATTTATTGGATACGGCATGAACCGAGTCTACTACATTTAAAATCGTTATTTTCCCCTGCCTTTCGGTATGTATGCTGAGACTTGAAAAGGTGGAATCTAGTTGGGTAGACAAAAGTACGGAGTTAAAAATTACAGCACACCTAGCATCTGCCTCACTGTAGTATTCCCTAGCAACGATGTCTTCAAAGAGTTCTCCACCTGTTACACTGAAAAAGAAATAGAGTAATAATTCCCAATACCAATTTTCAAAAATAGAATAACGTAGACAAACTTACAGATCGAAGACAAGGTAATGGTGATTTTCATCTTGAATTGAGTCATGCAACCGGACTGTTTCCAAAAAGAGGAAAAACAGACGTACTTTAAATGATGCGATGATAAATCCGATCAAGTCATACGCAATTAAGTATTGTTTAGAAGCACATGGCCTAAGCTAAAGAAGGTGCAAAATCACCTATATTTGGGTGCTTGAGACGTCGACAAATGCGAGCCTCACGTTCAAGTTTTTGCATATCTAAAGAAGAAATTGTTTAGTGTAAAAAGCACCACTCAGATGTGCTGACGAAAATTCAAATTAAAGAAAACTCCCACGTGTTGCAGAGAGCAGTACAAAAAGAATGGGATTCCCCATACAGAGCTTCAGGAGCAAATGTGTGGTGCGAAAGATGGCAGGCAATTTCATTTGATCGATACAAAATTAGAGGTGATTGAAATCTCATAATATAAATAGCAGCAAACCCTAAGAGAAATGCGCTATAACCTATGGAAATGGAAGTAAAAAATGAACAATTGAACAATTTTAAGGGAGATGAATTATGATCAAATACCGAAAATACCAACTAAAGTGGAAGTAGATGCCTACTTATAGAGAGCAAAGACAGTAGATGTCATAATGACATGTCAGTCAGGTATGAAATCGAACATAGCAGGTAAATTATAAGCAGTACAGTACCGCGGGTAGCGAGTCGTTTTGTACTAATTATTTTGGCAGCGAATTCGAGATTTGTTGATATTTGTATGCATCGCCTCACAACAGAAAAAGCGCCACTGTAAAAGTACACAGTTAGTACAGCCACAGGAATTTACCGCCCAAGCTCCTCTTTCAATTCATAAAGGCTAGCAAAATCAGGCGAACCCTGAGCAGCCATCTTTGCACGACAAATTTGAAAACGCCACTGTTACAGTGGTCCATTAAATCACAAACTCAAGGTCAAAAAGCGTGCAAGTGCAAAGGGGCCAGTGTTTAAAGCAATTCAAAACAAATTAATTCAAAGTGTATTATCATGATACAACTGTTACTTTGTCAGGTGAAATTAGGTCATTGTAAGCATATTTAATGCGTGTTTATTCACGCCATGTAGTTTATAATCTATTTTTCAAAATAACGAGTTAGCTATTATTCTATCTTCTAACTTTACTGTATCTTCTTGTTATCTAATGCTTTATACTTTGCGTATGCCTTGTAACCCCTCCAGTCTATTTTATAGATAACTAGGGTTAAGATTTTTAGCTAAATGTGGAAAGAGCGCAACCTTTGTTATGGTCTGGTCGTCACCTCACCCGGTCAACGCAGCATGATCACTTGGGTGGCCTCAACACACACCATATTCGAGCGAAACGCTACACACCATACCCTTCTTTATCTAACTGAAATCCCTGAGTCATTGATGGAAAAAATGGTATTGGTATTGGTTATTCAAGTCATCATTCATTCATAAAAGAAGTGAAGCACTGTTCCCTCTCTACGATTCTAACAGATCTGATGCTTTGTCCGATGAAAAATGGGATTTCGAAATGGATGTTTCTGCTCATTGGCATAATTGTCCATGGCCAGACGATAAAATTGATGATGTCAAAGTGATTACTTAAGGTTGAGCATTGAAATTCAGCATAATGTTGTGTGGACAGTTTCTCGATCAATTTCATACTCTCGACATCCTTACGCAGATATTGTTGTGGCTACGGCGAATCGTATCTGTTTCAGATGACTCGCAGGGGGTGTTGTTGACAGCTTTTTAACTTAACGCAGTAATGGTGTGCTTTCTGAAGGCAAGCATAATTCGCAGCTTTTCCGTTGTGGCGAAGACAGGCATTCCCTTATTCAAAGTATACCTACATTACTCACACCGTCAAAGTTCGCCAATAAAAGTCGGAAGCCAAGGTCGCCTTTTGGTTACCACTAATGTGGGGTTATGAGGCTACTTTACAGAAAAGTGGAGACATAATACTAAAGTAGAATGCATAAACTTACCAAACGAAGGGAAAGCAGAGCACTTGGAAACGGAGCTAACGTAATGTGGCCATCAAAGTGATTGTAAACCAAACCGGCAGCCAAACAAGCACTACGTATTTTCATCTCCCTTTTTTAAGTCTCGTTTTTAAAGGTTGGTAAAGCTGGAGATCTAAGTGCTCCTATCATCATCCCTCTTGTTAACAACTCTCCAAAAATCATGAACATTCTAAATTGTCGCATGGCACAGGTGCAATCTTTGGGGGCGTAATACAATGTGGTGTGAGCGATCATGGGGTCAACATATTTGACTTTGCTGAGTCACCTTTCTCCTTTCGACGCGTCTTGTGGAAAAGTTGCACACGCCAAAAGAATAAACTCTGGAGCCATCAAATATACTTTGGAAAAATTGTGCTTAATGCTGAAATTGTCTCTTGCCTTGGTTTAGGCAAAACGAAAAGGAAAACAAATCAACCAAAGCCTTTTAGTTCAGGCAGTAGTTTAATCAAAGGCTTTAGCTCTTTTAAAATTTGGAAATGCTAAAATGAGTATGAGGTGTCATATTCAACACTTATGGCTGAACTCTCTTTGGACTGATTTTTTGATAGTTCGATGAATTTTGGCAAATCCATTCGCTCCTGCTACACCCCGTTCTTTCTTCAAGTTCTTCCTTACACAAAGCAACACCAAAGTCTTGTAGAGGGGATAAGAGACTACCAGTCGAAATGTTGTGCCACAAATTTACACCTAATTTACTAAGACAGCAAACCTGCGCTTTGTCCCTCCTTTTCTCAGAGAGCCACCCTCGGTCCACTCCTTGGTCTACCTCCAGTGTGGGGATCAGCTTCAGTGATTAGCCTCCATCAATTGGAAAGGTGTTTGACCTCTACCTTATTCATGCGCCTTTGCAACTTCACGGTGGATGGAGTTACGCTTTACTTGACTTGCACTGCTTTCACGCCGTTGGAGACCAGACGAGGGCGTCTCGTCGCACGCAAAGTGTCATTCATGCGCCCTCCGCTAAGGGGCAGAATTAAAACCGCTTTTAATGTTTTACATCTATTCTATTCGTTAATCGTCTTCTTCCCAGTGAACATGGCTGATGCCATTTAGGACGGATATAGAGTGCCTCACGTCTTGGCTGAAGTCGTAGTGGACGAAATTCCACATTACTGGGACAGGTGAGATTTGAGTTTGCAGATGATAGACCTTCTTTGGAGGCCATAAACAACAGCATAAAAAGAAAAGCTGTTTGATAATTGAAAACGATTGGGATCAGATGGCTTATTTTCTTACCACTCCATGTTTCTATACATTTGTCATTGAAATTTCGGGATGGGCTGCAAAGGGCAACGAGTCAAGTAGCACAAAATTTTTATGTGGAAAGCTACGCAACCGGATGTAACACACGATGCTTGAATGAGTCGTATGAGGCGCTACTCATCGCGAATCGCGAGTGGCCCACGTCTTATTTTGAGGATGTGTCAGTTGAATGCACCGTTTCCACTAAATGAGGGCCATAGTGTTGACCCACATGTCACCGTGTATTTTCACCTCTCCGCGAATCCAAAAGAGGTACAAAAGCCAAACCAATGTCCTTCTACGCCCGCTAAAGAAAACTTAGTGAATCGCATGCAGTGCAGAATGGTCTTCATCCGTCTGGCACAATGCAGCACAACCATCCATCAAGCTCACCTGACACCGTGCACGTGCACGCACGCACGCATGCATGCACGCAGGTAGGCAGAGTTGAAGGCACAAAGTAAACATTAGCTGAGCTTGTCACACGACAAAACGGTCTCACTGCACAGACCACACGGTGAGTGGGTGCAATATTGCTGGTGGCGCGGAATTTGTACTGCCGTCACTTTTCTCCCTCATTGTCCCTTCCTGAAGAAGTGGGTTTAATGTTTCCATTCTGGGTGAGGCAGGAGTGGAGTGGGAAGCCAGTGACTCATCGCTTTGTGGAGTTGATTAGTCAGACCCCTCGTTGGGTGACAATTACGCGGTGTGTCACAGAGAGAAGTCGGGCTGGTTTTCGGCCTACGGAGCAGACACAGACTGGGTTTCGCAACTCTAAAGTGGCTTTGACAACCTCAGCTTCCTTTGTTGACAGTGAGAATCGTTGAATGCTGCTCGAAAAGTGAATAAAGTGGGTCAGATAGTTGAGAGAAATGTTCTCCTTTGGGTGTGGCAAAACTATTCCTCAATCAAAGATTCAGGCATAGCTCATGAGAGCATTAAATCAGTGCATCGTTCACTAATCCAGCTTGATATCTGGCGGTGCTTTGGTAAATTTGAAATGTCGCCCTTTCCTTAAACATTCACTTGGCTCCGGTTTAGGGTGTATCGCACACTACCAGTCGCCCACGGCTGGGTGTCAAGTTTAATCTCGTAAACTGGCGAAGTGGCTCATTGAATGACGCTGTTGCGCGACCGAGACGCGATGCACAGGACTAGCGAGACAAAACCGCGCAGACTCCCACAGGCCATCCACTTTTACACGACCCCTAATACCATTTCCACTGGTGTCTAGGCTTCCATCTAATCACAGTAACAAACTACCTCAGCCTAAGTCCAAGAGGACGTCCCACGCTCCTCCACAAGCATGGGTGACCCGTCTGCCCCTGTGACAGAATGCGAACTGAAAGCGTATTGGTGTATCTGCGAGTCGAATCATGACTGAGCAACCCAATCAGGGAGCAGGACAACAATGACCCTAAGGTTCGGAACCCATTCTCCCTTCCCCCACCCTCCCAGAAAAAGCGCCCTGAAGAACAGAGTCAAATCGTAACAAACGCATTATTGAAGCAGTGAAATCGGGTCCAGCTACCCAAAAAGCGCCGAAAGTACAGGGAAGGCAACTTGTGGATTCCAAGGCTAGCAGAAAAACGCATCCATTGCAGAACATATGACAGATGAGTCATTAAAAGAACCTTGGAAACAGTGACAAATCGACGAAGCAATCAATACATGTCGGTAACTTTCCTCTGGGCGCCAAAGGTGATACCCGACTGGTTGGCACCTCCGACGTAACCCATCTGAAGGCCGATCACCGACTCACCGGCCTTCAGTTGCTCCTCTGTGAAGGTTCTCCTATTCTCCGTGTGACGATGCATCCAGTAGCCCTCGGGTCCATTGTAACCTGGTTTGGCTTGTGCCTCCACGCCCAGTTGTGACAAACAGATCACCACTTGTGGCAGATTTGTCATCTCATACAACTGGTCAGTCTGGAATGCGGAGGCAGAGCCAACTCCCATCTCCTGACAGAAATTGATAAAAGCGCCAATCCTCTCACGCCGACGATTAGTTTCAAAGATAGGCTTGTCCGAAACCTTCCACATAGTCTTCCCCAGACGCTGTGAGATCTCATCTGGTTTGAGACATCCTATGAGGTAGCCCAAAACGAGACCATCCTTAAGGTAATTATGAAAATCCTCCGCCTTCACAGTGGCGATATCGCTTGGAATTTTCTGGGCCGCATCGCATAGCACTTGAGGGATGCTCCCAGTGGGTTTGAGAAGACGCACCCACTTGAGCGCCTTCGCTGCCTCCTCAGCATCATACTTCTCCATGATCCGCATCTGCACATCACGAGCGAAGCCTGACTTAGCGGCGCGATAATCAGAATCCATACCAGGAAACTGCCAGAGGGTGGGTAAACGACCGTGTAGTGTCTTATTTCACTGAGCTTTTACGTTTGATTCGCTCAAAGCTTGGCCAATCGGCTGGCAGCTTTTGCCATGAGAACCAATTAAGGAGCGCTCAGTTTGGACGTGCGAACGTGTGTGCATGTGCGTTGGGTGCATTCGCGCAATTGTGAGGGTAGCAGGCATCATCCTGTGGCGCATCAACCCTCCAACCTGGGAGACCAATTTATCATTAAAATGGCAATAAAGTGGGACTTACCTCCACTGCGTCCAAATTTAAAATTGTATGGCAATAAATTCGTAGGATAAGTTCTAGTCTCAATCAAGCTAAGGATTATTCGTGATGGCAATTGTCTACTCCAGCACTTGTGACCAACATCAAGTCTGCTCCACAATCACTCATAAAAGAGCATTTTTAACATGCGTGCTAAAATCAATAGAAGTTGTGACTCAACCGTTTTTCCCAGAACAATTGCTAGTGCTTAGTCCCTATTGCTAACGGGATCCGAGTTCTCCACGCAATTTATTGCGCAGTTATTGCTGCAGTGTTTGAAACCCTATCGCCATGGCTTAGTGTTGCGTCGATTCGCCAATCTACTAACAGGGAAAGTCAAATTATGAGAAGCGGAAGGCCCTGCAACGCACTTTAAGCTATTTACCCGCCGGAATGTTCTATGCTGAGCGGTTATAAGCATTAGTTTGTGGTGGTATTGATCTTAAGGCAGTCCACTCGAGAACCGACTGAGCTGTCATCCTATTTTGATTCGAGAACCCCAGTAGATGGATGATCTGTGCATCGATTTATCGATCCACCAGCTATTGGAATTTTATTGTGTGGTTCACTTTAGTGAGGGCATATAAATTCGAAAATGCTTACCTCACCTCCACTTGGAAGTGAAGATAAGCCTCTTCAATTAAGTTACTTCTCCTTTGCTTTTTATATCGTTGTCCGAATGAAAATTGTCAACCGAGATTCAATTAATTAGTTTTGTGTGATTAGTCAGGTCAATTTAACGGTTTGGAAGGATAATAGTAAAATCAGTTGGATTATCATATTTGGGTGAAAATGAAAAATAACAAAATTCTCTATTAGCATTACTGATAACAAAGAAGATAATTAAACGCAAGGCTGGTCTCATTGGCTTCACATTCCATAGAAACTGAATCACACTATCCTTAGTTAGCAGGCAGGCACCAAGCTTGCTACCTTTCACACTCAAGTTGCCCAATTGGATTTTTTGGGGCTGATGTGTATGTATGCGCCTAACGATCCAATGGCACGATGTCATCACGAATACAAAAGCATCAGGGTGTAACCTGAGGCCCTCAGAGCCGAATTGATGGAGTACCGAGCAACAAAATCGGGTCTATCGCGTGAGGTGCAGAATCGCATCAACGAAAAGTACAACGCAGAAGAGGCGGCGAAGGTCTTGAAATGGATTCGGCTTCTCAACCCTCCATCGAGCATTTCTGATGACCTAGTAAAAGCAGCACAGGAGATCCCCGAGGATATCACTTCGGCTCCATCTGAGGATTTCTACCGGTACCTCAAGTCGGGACTCGTTTTGGGTTACCTTATGGCTTGCCTCAAGCCGGACGAAATTTCACGTTTTGGTGCAAACATGTGGAAGGTTTCGGACAAGCCGATCTTTGAAACTAATCGTCAACGTGAGAGGATTGGTGCTTTTATCAATTTCTGTCAGGAGATGGGAGTTGGCTCTGCCTCCGCATTCCAGACTGACCAGTTGTATGAGATGACAAATCTGCCACAAGTGGTGATCTGTTTGTCACAACTGGGCGTGGAGGCACAAGCCAAACCAGGTTACAATGGACCCGAGGGCTATTGGGTGCATCGTCACACGGAGAATAAACGAAACTTTACTGATGAGCAACTCAAACAGGGAGAATCTGTGATGCGATTGCAGATGGCCTATACTGGTGGGGCCACTGCCTCTGGTGTGTCTTTTGGTGCTCGGCGAAACGTAACAGATACCTTCTAGTTTGTCGATCGAAGTACTTTTATCGCAGTAGCGAAACAGACTAAAACAAAATTCATATTTTTATGCGATATCCACTAAAATATAAATCATCAATCTTTTTTGTCTTTCTAAAGCTGCCTTTCCATTACCCTTTTGGATGGAGACTGACATTCATCTCAGTAAATGGATTCACCAGCTTTTTGTCACCATAATAGCATTTGAATGGTTTAATCAGGAGCTACATACTGCCCATCAAATCAAGCGTTGTCAATAGTTTGAAGAAAGACTGGAATGACCTTTGCTTTGTTGTAATTTTGAGCCGTGGGCTATGCACTTACTTTGTTTAAACAACAAGTCGTAAAAATAAGTTCATTAATATCATTGTGCACTTTTTTGGAGCATCATTTTTCCAACCCAAACCCATGCATATGCGTCCCGACAAATTCGCCGCCGATGAGTTCACAAAGCACGTGTTTGGTGAGCTCAAGTTTAGGCAATACGTCTGCACCACCAGAACACCTGTGCCGACACCCACGCATCGACGACACTTGCAGCAACATCAGCAGCAGTGGTGCTACCGAAGGTGTCAGAGTGCCTTCCAAAGCCCTTCACCAACGTTGCGGGAATGAGTATCGATCCGCAGAGTCGCCTGTGGGGGAAGAGGAGGTGTGAAGCGGAGGTGCAGCCATAAAATCGATATCCTGTCGCACTGGTGCTGTGTTCTAGGCCCTGTCGTCTCTCTCCCCCACTTCATAACCCCGATGCAGTGCCCTGAGGGTGTCAGCATACCTGATGGGCTGAAGGCGTGGGGCTCACGCGAGAAGAGGGTAACTATTCGGGTTTTGCTAGGTGTTAGCAACGCTACTGCTTATGATAGGCGACGAGATCCGTGGTTGCGTCAGCTTGCATAATCAAACCTGGTGACTGCATTTTTTTGCAACTGTCCTAATGTGCAGGTGGTGGGAAATGAAGCACAAGAAAATCAAACATTCGTTGCGATGCACATCAATGAACATGTAAAATGTCAACCGCAATTACTAAACCACAGTCATGATAATGTGGAAGGCGGTAGAAGGCTTCAACACTACCGGGAACCTACAAATCAGAACACAGAAATGGTATTAGTTGAGAATTGATGAATATCACATGACCTCATCTGCATACGCATAGGAAACAAAAGCACACGACGTTTCACCCCACTCCAACCTACTTGATCCCAAAATTTTTCACGTGCTGATTGCATATGCCTCTGAAGGTACGTACCTCGGCCCTCTTATTTGGTGACTATTTTAGGCTGATACCTCTCCCCTCCCCTTGGGAATATGCAAATTTTGGCGAGTCTCCGATTCTCATTAACATTTACAAAGCTAACGAAGGTAGTCCAAGCGTTGATTCAGGTGGTGGTAGGCTATTGTTCTCAGCAAACTTCACCGTGGCATTATGATAGATGGCAGCGATTCCGTCTGGACTTGGTAGCTGTTGTACCCTCAGGCTTTAACAGAAATGCTGGTTTATAATTTAAAAAAGGCACTTCCGACCCTTAGAAAAGGAAGTTTGATGAGTGTGTGTGTGTGTGTGTTTGATGATGTTTTACAAACTGTTGATGCCTTTTAATTAACCAAGTTTATTCCATATCTTAAGCAGCAAGTTGTCGTCACTTTTTTAACCCGTGAGACCTCCAAAAAGGACTTTTTTGAAGTACAAATCACCTATTAAAACCAGTTCACCTCACTTCTTTTGTGGCCTCAATGTTCTGCAAAGAAAACACAAAAACACAAGATCGGTTATAGCTGGATCTGTCACCAACTGAGTGGCCAATCAGCAAAACTGTGCAATTCAATAGGACATTCCTCTTCAAACCGAGCACTTTTACTTGAATTATCATTAAAATCTTGTATTGTAAATGCATGAAAATGATCTCATCCACGTGCACTTAATCACAACACATCTCGATGCAGGGGCCCAAAGATTGCTTTCGGTAAACTTGAGGATTTTTTTGCATGAGAATAGACCGAGTTCGACCTCGTTCAGCGCAGCGGACCCTTCAGCGCTGCAATCGCTGCACTGCGCAACCGAGTCGCGACGAACTGACTGACCGTTCAGTCTCCGAAACAAACCTTGCTTTTAAATGAATGTTATCGCCACCCTTAGCCATGAACTGCTTCGAGGGGAAAATAATTGCAATTCTTGTTTGGAACCTCCACTATCTGGGCCGTAAATTGAGGTCCAACCTCGCTCGTAATTTCCTTAATATTGATATTACTGAGCAAAGTGGAGAAACAAATTGCTAGCACAAATTATATCGAAATACATGAAAGGCGAGCCATGGAAAAAAATAAGCAAAACGCTAAACGCAGTCTTGTTGACTCCGTGCTGCGAAATTTAGTGGCATCTTTTTTTCCTCTAGAGCTCCGCCAGACGATATTTTAAGCTGAGTGATTAAAATTGAAATCAAATGGTTCGACTGATTTCCTAGAGAGAAGAAACTTAATTCCAGGCAATAATTGTTACTGCTCTTACCGAAAGTGGTCGGTTTATGCACAGTGCATTTAGACGCTTCGCATACTTTAAAAACCCATTTTGCAAGTCTGCGCATGATGGTTGCCAAACGGAGAGAAAGTTTGCGCGAAATGAGAACAAGATAGAATAAAATGATCACGAATGGTGGCGCCATCTGATCGCATAGACCTTTGTAATGCCGTTTGTTTTTCAACTCCTCTTAGCCACAAGAACAATAAATGCAAAAAGGTGTCCTTTGCCCCGATAGTATCAAAATATTTTTTACTACAAAGGCATGACTAGAGATGATTGAGGCGCACACGGCCCTCTCCGCATTTAAATTACGTCATAACGCCGTGGTCCGAGCATCACCATTCAGGTGGGGCGAACTGAGGGACTAATAGGCGTGTAGCCAAGCCGGTGTGCAGCAAATTTGAATTCCGCAAAAGAGGGTACAACGGTTATGTGGGTATAAATCAACAAAGTAGTATTTACGACAAAATTTACTCAAGTCTCATGTTGTGTCATCTATTAGTGCCATAGCCTAATTTAAAACGCAACAAACTAATTCCTAACCTAGTTTCCATTTCCTTGAACTTTTATTTTACAATTTTATTTATCAAAAACCGGTCTTAGATTCGTCGAGTTTAGCCCCAATACCTATACAGAAAATATAGCAAAATTCTGTGTCACGATCTGTTTACGGTGAAGCAGCTACATATGGCAGTTCTGCAATTGGAATCGGTAAACGCCTAGAACAGAGATGACCGAAGACTATCCCAACCATGACCAGCTTCAAAGTAAACTCACCTAAAATTAGGACTTATTCTTGCCGACTAAACAGAGCATACCCTCCCATCCCCAAAGTTAAATTACTCATATATTAGGCATTAGACATAAGGCCCGTTCCTAAGGATGATTGACACAGCTCTTCTCGACGGACCAATCTTGCGACTATGGGGTAGATGGCATTTCACTAAATTCGTGTTCAATACAGGCGCTCATGCCTATGGAAACAGTAAGGTCGATACCACCATAACCAATGGCAGGTTCCATAGAGTGTTAACTACGAAGGCTCTTGACTCGGTGCGTTTTATTTCCACTTGTTAAAATGGTTGTAAGTCATTGTGAAAGGCAGGGATATTCCTACGTGCCAGTATGTTAGCATCCCCTT
>UYWX01020804.1:336-14998 GCA_900622495.1 Hydatigera taeniaeformis | reverse complement strand
TACCTTTAGGATGTTGTGTATCTCTCGCCTTCTCTCTCTCCCTTTTTCCTCTTTTTGTTGCTGCAATGACCTGTGGCATTTGATGCTTGCACCCTCCACTGGTGGAGCAGATGGACCGAACTTGCCTCCACTCAAGGGTTCACCTTATACGAGGCGATTTTATCGGTGCTCTTCCACGGCATACTTTTATATTTTGATCCTAGAAAGTGTAGTTCTGTGTGTGTGTGTATTTTCTGGGGTGATTTTACACGAAAAAAAGCCAAAAAAGTGGGAAGGCTTAAGCACCTGACTGACCGACTGACTCAACACCATTTCAAAGTCATGAGTGTTTTGTTGTCTCAAGTGGTCACCTGTCAGCTGTCAATAGCATTTCTTCTTCTTTGTCCTCCACGTCTACCACCTCGGCGCGACTAAAATCGCATCCACGAGAGGGTAGTGGAGGACAAGGTGGAGTCACTTGCATCCCTTCACTTCATTTGTTCCCTCCTTTTTTTGCAAAAAAAAAAAACAAATTATTCTACACAAGTTTTGAAGGGTTTCTGCGGGAAACTTCTTCCACCTTCTGGCACTTTAAGCGATGATCCTGAAACCATCCTCACTCCAGCCGATGCTTCTTCGTGCGCTAAAGTAAAGCCTCCAACACCCAAGAGGAGGTTTATTCAACACCCCATTAACGTGGATCCATTCGCACTGTATTTTACGAGCCGAACTTTGGAGCTGAATGCTTGGAAGAGCATCAGTTACAGGTGCCATGATTGAGGTTGAAGAACGATTAAAAGTACCTCCTTCCAGGCCTCGTGGAGGGATGCGAAATGCGCCAGTTTGTCACATGCCAACGCCATCAATTATGACAGCATTTAAAAAAAACAAGGGCCTTCGACTGATGTCGTTGCAACAGCCTTCGCCTTACTGCTAACACTGCAAATTTACAGTGTTAAAATACGTAGTTTCGATGTGTAGACGTTTTTTTTTTTTATTTCTTCTTACTGTATACAAGTTGAAAGGTGATACGCTAGGCAACTTCTGCCCCCAAAGAATGGGCCAAATGATGAGCTGACAAGTTGACACGTAAAATTTGCGCATTTTCCTTGCTTAAAACAAAACGTATTTTGGAGATTTTGAGGAGGGGAAGGGGATGGTGCAGGTGGAGGAGACGGTGGGGGAGAGGCGATAGTAAGATTGGAGTAAGTGTGTGCAAGGCCGCACAGTCACCCTCTTCCTTGCTTACGAGGGAGGTTTGCGCGCCAAGTGTGATCGCTACCAGCGACAGAGGAAAATTAATCAAAATTTCACTCATTTGCATTCCGTGCTGATGAAATAATGCAACCCTTTCTTCTCTTCCTTTTCAGTTATTGAAAAAAGGGAGGAATTCAAAGGTGCTCGAACTGGATCATAAATAAATTTTAATGGAGGTATTTGGCTGCATGACTGGCCATATCAAATAGCCAATGTTAAAGGAGAAATCAGACTACTGAAATCAGTGCCATTTCAGTAGTATATCCTGACTGTTAACATCACCACTTCTATGTGTGACCTTATCATAGCCGAGGATGAAAAGAATGCTTAGTGAAAAAGTCTACGTGCACATACACATCCGACAAGGTGAGGAGTGGAGGGAGGAAATGTAAGTATCACCAATCTGCCCTCATTTTTTATTTCTATTTTTGATATAAATAAATACAAGGTGCTGACGAATGAGGCTGCCAACACCTCGAGGCTTTCGAAGGTGTTCAGAGTGTAGGGTGCACTGTGTTCCACCTTTATCTTGTCTTATTTTTTCTTTTTTTTAAGATACAATACAGTGTGTTCCAGAACACAGTATCACGTGCCTGCAAAGCCCATGCCAGCCTTATAATCCCCAATGGCAGGTCCACCTCTACCCTTGGGGCAGTGCTTGTTAATCAGTTGAATGATTAGGGAGAAAAAAAAACCGATTTTAAAGTGGACAAAGTAGTGACGAAAGTCAACAGTCTTCCCACTTGTTAAAGGTTGTAAAATTTGTGCCGACTTGGCTCACTTGAAGTATCTGACTAGCAAAACGTTGAATATGACTTTTTTAGGCGTTAAAAGGCTACCGTAAGGCAACATTATACACAAGATGGTGACATGATTACCTCACATTCCACCCTCTTAACACTGTCGATGCGTGTGAATGGCAGAGTTTTAAGCGTGTGATCATGATGCAGTGTGAAGGAGGCCAAGTGACTAAGTCGGTGGTGGTTGCTGAGGTGGTTCAAGCCAACCACACTCATGATTATGTATGACTGATGGTTAGTCGAAATGCCAAACTGCATTGTGCCACATCGAGGCTATTTTTGACTAGCGAAATAAGCTGGGCTTTGACCATACCTCTATTTTATAGGGAAGGAGTGTTGGAGTAAAGCCAAGTGCCTCCAATCTAGTGGGACAATCAATTTCTACCTTAAACATTCCAAGCCACTGTTAGATTCAGGCGAGGAAAAAAAAGAGGGTACACGGAATGAAAGGACATTGTCTGTGCCAAAATTCCGCCATTTTGATGGGGGCAGAGAAGGGAACATTCCTTCCAAAATGCACAAGCCTCCCTTCTTTTTTACCTGCTGATTAAATCATCCGGCAGATTTGTAGGTCCCTCTTTTGCGCCACTCAAGGAAGGCAACACGAGGGACAAATTTTTGTTGCCCTCTCAAGGTGGTGCCGCCTAATCTTTGTCAAATTAAACTTCTCCTGCTGTATTTAATTCAGTAACAGTGCACTCTTTTTCCATATCTAACGTAGAGGAAATCTTGTGATGCTAAGCTCCCTTTCCATGATGGAGGTTTCACGAATTCGGATGACGAAAGAGACCTCATACAAGTTCTCACAAACGGTGGTTTTAAGTTGCCTTAAATCAGACACCGTGGCAAAAGTTTTCCTCCAACGCCTTGACCACAGAAAGAACTTCTGAATGTCATTTGAGCTAACATTTGACACCACGCCTGGTGCTGTTGCTTCCTTTAAAGCACAGGTGTGACCATACAAGAGGGAATCTTCTGCCCAATAGTAATAATGTCGAGAGAGAGGTAGTCACAACTCTCAACAAATCGTGCAGTATTTCAAATTTTCTGTGTTTCGGATTATGATGCAATGTGACTCAAACTTACTTTACTAACACCCCTCCTGCTGTTTCCTATTATGAGGGTGAGATGTGCACGCATTCAAAGCCTCGATCCCGTAGAACTCGAGCTAAATTAACGGAGGTCTTTCTTACGCGTTAAAATAGCCGCGTTCGGTATGACGGTGGGATGTAGCACGTAGGAATAAGAGTTCACGGAATCGCTTGGTCGTTTTGCAACATGACATCCACACACGACATAAAATGCACCAACGATTGAAGGATGTGCAATATGAAACGGTTATTTCGCTACAATGACTGCCAACAGCGCAGTGATCGAGGAGGGCATACCACATCGGCTTTAGTTACTCAATTACTGGGCTGAAATGTCAGCTTTTAAAGTACGATAACAAATTTACATTTAGGACTCAATAAACTGTCTCCACTTCGAAGGAGATTCGCAGAGGAAAACACTTGTGCAAGAGTGATGCACAGGGAGACAAATTGTGCAAAAGGGTGGTCAGGCAACTCAGATCCCTTACACGAACTGCAAAAGGCGATGCAGTGTACCACTGCAGCGTGAGGATGGTGGATGGTAGTTGAACATACAAAATGGTAGAATTTGCACCCAAGTCGGAGATTAATCGATAAAACAGTAGTTAAAAAGGAGAGAACTCTAAAGGAATAAGATTTCACGATACGAAATTACAAATCATTCAACTTAAATCTGCCTACGCAAACCTAACACACACTTTGGTTTGGTATGCGAAGTATAAAGAATTTCAACATGTATTTCCAAAAATAGACGGTAGAGAACTGTTTCGGTATCGATTACGGACACCGCTGATGGCAGGTGATTTTGTGTTGCTTTAGCACATTGACAACAAAGAACGCACTTCACAACACACCGAGGGTGTTTCATAAAGTTGGAAATTGAGTTATAAAGGAGTTAAAATGTTTAACAATGCTAAGTGCGCGTAAATCGCCACTAAAGTTTAGTGAAATTTTTTGCTTAACAGCGCATTGGACAACGACAAACCATAAAAAAATAAAGAGTTTGTGTACAAAATGAAACCTAAATATATCCCAGTGCCATGGCGGGCAAGCTCTTTAAATCCCATCAAAGAATGTCAAGCTGCCTTTAAAAGTTCAAAGCAAATTTTCTCCTAGCACTAGTTTACGGTTTGGATGAAAAATACAAAAAACCTTCAAACATCACGAGTTTACTTACTCTAGCCTCGATTTTCTGTTCCCACTACATTCAAGGTCATACCTCAATAAATACATATGATGAATACAAACGAAAAACAAGAGTTATAATTTATTTTAGTAATTATAAGTTTGTTTGCCAAATAAAAGCGTTTAATGTCCTGAAAAATAAATTTCAGCAAAATCTTTTTTATTTGAAAAATGACCGGGTTGTATACATCGTGTTTAAGTTGTCCACTGCCCTTTCTGTTCTGTAAAAGATGCCTAATAAAGCCTGTAATATTAAAGCCTGAGACTTGACTGAGGGCCTGATTAGCTCTTATTTCGAAACAATATCTTAAGAGCTATTTTGAGGAAATTCTGTCAAGTCTCATATCTGCAAACTGTTGGTAACTGCTTTTCAAGCGTAACGACCCATTGTTTTCCCTGTTTAGTTTATATTTTTTACTACATCTAAATGCTTTGATGGGGCCGAGCGATGGCAACATACTCGTAATTTAAATTATCATTCTTTCTTTTTTGACGTTGAACAAGGTTGAGTCTATTACATATGTAGCGATTGTTGTGATTCGTTTGGATCTTGTAATCGTGTGCTGGCCTTTGATTTAGGCCAAGCACCAAATCCTTCCCTCTTCCCCCACAAATATAATCAGCCTAACATAATTCTGTTTTATCAAATGGAAGCCTTAATGCAACGCACTGCAGGCCATGATAAGCGAACTCTGACATGTATCCACGGTGAGAAGGAAGCGCATATACTTGGGATTGGAGATTTTCCTGATTGTTTACAACGGAACTGTTGAGAACGATGCCTGTTTTAGCTTCGCCCTCTTCCACAGACCAGCTATTAACAACTTCAGCGACGCAGCTGTAAACTGTCTGGTAAAGCTTTATTTCGGAATTCTTTCTGTTAAATCCGTGCACAGATATTGGAGGGTGACCCTACTCTGGATCCTCTTCCATGCAGAATTCTTGCAATTCATCATTTTTAGGTTAGTGCACCGATGTCTTGTACCGGAAATAATTGATGGTCAACAGATGTATACGGTCCTGATTTCTGTTGTCAGATCGAATATAAATCGAGATCCAGTTGAAGCTGCTAAGAAGGTCAAGTGAGATATCTCAATCTCATGGTTGTAATGCTTTGTTTATGTGACTACTGTACGTTTGGCGGTCATTATATAAATTAATCTGGCCCCTTCACACGTGGTCTGGCCTTCGGGCGACGAATACATGTATTCAGCCTCACTTATGCCTTCTACTACCCTATAAGAAGCCTCGGGACGCCACAATGGTAGCTAGTGCCTTGCGCGGCTGACTCATAAGTGCTTTCTTGCAGTACTGAATATGCTGTGATGGCTGGTGTGGGAGGTGTACCAAGAGAAGCGTCGCAGACGTCGATCAAAAGGAAAGAGAGGCAGTATAGTGCTTTGTTTACGGTAACACCTAATAACCAGCCGTAGCCTCCTTATAATTAATGGGAAGGTCCGGGCAGCTACAGTCACTCCTTCTACTCCAGTTATTAGCTCAGTGCCACTACTGTATATTGATATTTTCCATTTGCTTAATGGGCTGCTATCTGAGCCATTTTACAACTTCGAATCCCTCCGTAATTCTGAGACCTATGTTTGGCTCAAGCGTTACTCCAAACTCAAGATATATTTGGAAACTAAGAGAAGGTCTATAATTGGACCGAATACATGTGTTTGGTTGAAGTGTACCAAATTTTTTGGCATCGCTCAAAGTCCAGCCTACCTAACTGAAAATTACCATTTGGCACTAGGCAAAAAAAAATAGTAATGCCTTGTTCGTTTGTTCATGGCCGTCATACCATGCCAAAGCCCATTCCCCTTCATTGTCTTCTTGAATACGTTCAATATGCCCACTCAATGCCTTCTTCTACTAAATGGGCAAGTCTCGATCGACACAGAAATCTCGTGGTTTTAAGAAAAGGAGAAGGGCTAAGGCTCAGCCAAGAACAAGACGAAAACCAGTGAGTGCAAACCATATAATTATTCGAATCGACAAGGCAAACCATTGCCCCTCTCTTCTAATCAACAATGTTTCTGACATTCTTAGCATGCCTCCATCATTAGACATCACAACATGCTCATTACTGCAGGGAAGAACCCACGAGCCAGCTGTGCCAATCACCAGCTATCGTGAGAGTAAGAGAGCGTACTTAGTCCTCGCAGCAGCTTTGCCTGCATTCGAGACTCAAAGCCGGGGCGTTTTGTTGATCAAAAATTGTGGTCTGGGACATGGGGAACATTGGCACAATACGGATACAGAAAGGGATAAGCGAGATTTAGCACAGTTCCTTGAGGAAGGCGGTTTGGCGTAATGTCATTGTAGGACCCCAAGACTTACTACTACATGGAATAAGGCATTAAGTTTGACTTAGCTCGATAGCCAGCCAAACTTCTGGTGGTCAAATAAACAAGGCATTGCAATCATCATTGACATCTACAAGCAAAAATGGGTAATGTGGTCCGCAAAACGAAACTTTAGACATGTATCACACTGGTGCCAGTTTGACCTTCAATGCCTTTCCTCAAAGCGTCGGAAAGAGATAGATGCCAAACGCGGACGACCAAGGTATTACATTTGTGCGTGATGGTTACTTTCGTACAAAATTTTGCTTTTGGCTAAGCAAACGGATATTCGGGCCATGCCGAATCTCTACATCTTCCTTTTCTTTTTGTTAACAAGCATTCAGCTACGCTTACTCTCTTCTACTACTAAATGAAATGGTTTGAGATGTCGTTCGTTAATCGAATAAGCTAGAAAACTTACTGTAATGTATAATAGTTTGCTTAAATTGGCATTTGTATAGGAGAGGCTGGAAAGAAATTCAAACACGAATCCATTGCGTGCGGAGTGTGAAGGCACCCTCCCAGGGTGACAACAGTTTTCCTCCTCATCAACCCACCTCCATTTCCTTTCTTTCTGAGCATGATGCCTGATAAAACTTCATCCAAATATGAAAATACACAATGAATCTATAATTATTTATTTATACAGTTACGTATGTAATATGCATTAGTTTGTTTAAGTGCATTTTTATAGGTGAGAGGCGGGAACCAATAAGGAAAGTGGATCACTTGCGTGAAACCGGCGAGGAGCCTCCCTCTGATTGATATCTCCCACTCACCTCATCTGCATCCCACTCCCTGTCCTTCCTAATAGCAGTGCCTAATAAATCGTCTGCAACCAACTTCCTCTTGAAGTCTGAAGATCAGGGATCAGAGGGTAGACACACAGTTCCTACAACGTCCACAAAGGAATTCGCGTTGTTTAACATCTCAAGGCCTGGCCTCCGGGCCAATCCGGAGGCCTAACTCTCTCTCTTCATCCTCAATATAAATGATTAGCTTTACAAAATGGTTCCATCTACATAGCAGAAGGCCTGAGGACATTCGATTCATTGATACTGTTTGTGGTTTCCTTCATATAAGTGCTTTAAGTTATCAGAACTATGGAAACTGGGTCAAAGGTTGTAGTGTTATTTATTACAACCCATCGTTATTCGGTAAATATAAACACAGAGTTGGCCAATCACCTTAGGCTCTTAAAATGAGCTTTTAGTAAACAAAAAGCTAAGAGTTTTTTAAAGTATTTATTACAAAATTAATCGCGAAAAATAAGAAGAGTGCAAGCCAGTGCGTCAGTATTCGTGTGAGATTACTCTTATGATGTGAGATTATTTTGTTTTAATTCTTCACTGAAGCGGTCCTTGTGTGTGGCGCCTCGTTGAGTTACCCTTTGCTGTCGTAGGTGAGGACGCTCGTGTCTGGTGTTGTATCGGTGAGTCTGTGTTCCGTCATTAGTTTGAGTTATTAGCAGGGCGATTGATGTCCTATGTATTTTTCTTCAAAATCTCCATTCAAGCGCTTTAATCAACCCCGATAAGTAATATGTGCGCTTGTTTCTTGCAACACTTTAAAACTGTGTTATTCCGACAAAGAAACGCTATAAATTCATTTCCTTCTGCTTTGTTTGGGTTTCCAAGTATCAGTATCGATTGTTTTTATTTGCTCTTGCAGTTGACTTTCATTATGTTTTCTTTCGAATCAACGCTTCGATTGTATTACACCTGCTTATCCTTTGACCGCAAATAACTTTTGGTTTCCGAAGCCATGGTGTGCAACTGGAATACGATGTGTTGTGAATTGGCTGTTTTTACTTAAGTGTAACCTTTTTTTATTCACCCACTATTGAAGGTTCATGTGATCTCCCGCCCATCAAATGACTTCCAACTCGGAAGGCCACTGCAGCTTCCCACTTTTAAGAGCTCAACCGCTTACCCCTTCAGTCTACCTGCCTTCTCTCGTAGAGAACATTGTCGTAGAATCTTCTTCGCCATCTACCACACCGAGAAGCAATGATAATGTGCCGCAACGTCATAGTAGATCTCATCGAGGCCATTGGCATTCCATACGCATTTGCCGACGTCTTAAGCGTCTGATCTCAAAGCAAAATACCTCTACCGACATCACAACCTTTACTACATCTACTGAACCACGCGTCTGCAATGAACCTTCCACGCCTTCAGAAGATATTACTAGACGTTGTTGCGTCCCCCTTCAACTCTCCTTCCTCCGCAGTTTTTGTTCATCACTCTCCAAGTCATTGGGTCGCCTCACGGGAAGACGAATGCCCAACGAGAATTTATTTGTTCTAAGTATGATTCAGTTACTGTGTGGTCTTGCTGCAGTTGTGCTCTCTGGTGTTGCTGTCACTAAGGTGGTGTTCCTCTATCAGATGGCTACAGGATTGTGGTCTGGCTTTCTAATGCTAGCTACTGGATTTCACGGCATTCTAACTGCGCGTCGTTGCACTCCACGTACACTTGTCAGTCTCCTCATCTTCTGCGTCCTTGTTGCGCTGTCTGCTTGTCTTCTGGCTTGCGTTTCAGTTGCGGGATTGATTGAGGATGGGATCCTCCGACCAGATACTTCAATAACCCTTCTTACCGCATCTAATTCCCCATTCTACCTATCGAGTCATGGTTCCTCTGTCTCATCATCCGGTGTACCTATGGATATCCCTCTGAGTGGATTCTCCCACCGACGTCTTGTCCCTTCAAATCAACCGCCACGATTACATCAAGTTATGCTTCACATTCTTCTCCTCGTTATTGGTGTTCTCGAAGCATCTGTTAGTGTTGCATGCGCTGTTCTCTGCTGCCGACAAATATGTCCCTCGGACAATACTCCTCCTCTCTCTGCCATCTCTTATCTTCAAAACAGAGGAGCTACTTTAGTGCCAGGAGGAAGTGAATTTCTCCTTGCTGTTGCTGCAGATCCTGGGAGGCCTGCTCCAGTCCTTTTAGACTATGCCCTCCCCAGACCAGACTTGCATCCATCTGTGCATCACTTTCTTCCTCATCCAGGTCGTAGAGTTGTAATTTTAACCCAAGCTGAGACAGGAGTGCATGCTCTAGCGGCCGCCCAAGCAGTAGCTAGTTTAGTATCGCCTTCTTCTTCTTCTTCATCATCACAGAATCCTCTTTCTCTTCCTTCTGCTTCCTCTTCTCACCGAGCTCAAAAACGTGAGGAGTCATACCGACTGAAATCCCATCTCTCCACTCTTCTTCCTCGATTAGCTTCGTCATCTGGAGACACTGCTTTTCGTGCCGCTCACCCATCCAACCTTCTCTATGTTCTTTCCTCCCCTTCCCCTTCTGATCCTCCCATGATTTTTCCGCCCTTTCCACCGGCATATTGCGCAGAGGAAGAGAGGGAAGAGACGGGTGGAAACTCCACAGGTCTTTCCTTCCCACCTCAAATACCACTACGTATGCGACCTCAAGAATTTAATGTCGGAACTCTGTCGGTACCCGACATAACCCCAGCTCGAAATGGTAGTCGTCGTAGTGCCAGAAGGTTCAGACCAAGATCAAGGGATGTTCTCGCTCCCAGACACCACTTTCGAGCCTCACGAAGGAGTCGCAGAAGTAGCAACGCAGCTGATGCTGTGGTGGGATTGTTGGGTGATCGGATTCTGCAACCTGTCCTGGTTGTAGAAGATGCGGAAACAGATCCAAGAGGTCCGGAGGACAGGAGCAACCCTCCACCGAGTTACACTGTCTCTACAAGGGAGGTGTCTGGCCTTCTGCTCCCTACTCCTGAAGTGATGCATCCATTCTAGGGGTGAGAGTTCAACTAACTTTTTTTGTACAGATTTGAATCAAATTATACTTAAACCTAGTAGTACACAAAAACTGAGGATTATTTCGCATAAAAAAGAACCCACGTTGGTGTGAGTGAGAGGTTGAGATTTTCGCACCAAATTGCACAAATGTGCACACCAACACACACACACACACACACACGCACACCAAATAGCCCAGATAGACCCTGCGATCTGGTGCGCGAACTTCGCATTGTCTATGTAGAGGCCAAAGGAGGACCATAGTTCTGCAACTATTTTTCTTAAAAAAACTTAAACGTTCTCCAACTACGAAGTCTATTTAATGGATACTAACTCCACGAATAACGTCTCGTTCCTTTGCCCATTTCCTTTCAGTCATCTTTTTTTTTTTCTCCAAAAGTTAGCTGTGTTTCTGAAATATATTTTGGGTTATTGGAAAGTGGAGTTTTTTTTTCTTCCTCCACTGTTCATTTACTATGTTAAGGCGGCATCCGTTTTTTTCTTCTGCCTTAGGTGTCAACCAGGTGGATACGTGTTAATTGCGTCCAGACTATCAATTATTACTAACTCCGTCATTGCTTAGCTGGGGACTATCTCATGGGACCAGGTCATTTCTACTTGTTAAGACAACCAGTCATTTTGTGTCATTCCTTCACCGGCATTGGTTTTGTCACAGTGATTGTGCTTGCATTTAAAAAAGGCGGAAAAAAAACCATTTTTTTGACAAAATAGCTTCAGGACGTGGACGGTGAGTCATCCACCACAATGGCTTAAATCCTGGGGAATGAGACTTAAAAGACGCATCCCATATGTTAGCTATCATATTTAGTATCTGGAGTTGGTCTTTTCTGTGGTTCTTGTGTTTGTGGAGTCGCATTTACCTATCAGTTGATTTGTTAATTGAAGAGACGTGCTTGGGTGGTTCCGCCTGAAAGGGCGAAGCATGCGCCCCCTACTGACTGATTGGCTTTTGGTTGTGTTGGTGGTAGCGACAAAGTGCTGTCAAAATTTTGGCCTCATCAATTTCCTTCCTACTTCTTGGTCGCAGTTTGCGGAGAAGGCTTGAAATGGCGTTATTTTTTCGCCTATGTGATTGCAAGTGTTGGTAATTTATGCACCAAGAGTTGGCTTGATTGGATGAGGATGTTTTTCTCCTCCACACACTCATTCGACAGATGGTGAGCCTTCATCTGGCTAGAGGGAAAGGACAAACAGGATGTAAATAACTCATTATTGGTCTCTCGCCATATGGGCTTCTATTATACTCCCCTTGGTACTTGAGAACCATTTGCTGCTGTTTGCCGTCGGCAGGTTTGTCACGGCATCCTTTGAAGTCACCAGGTAGATTGGAGTTACCCCGTAGAACCAATGGAATCCCTCATTTATGCAGGAAGTGGGTTCAGATGAATTTGGCAATCGTGCAGAAGACAGACGTGACCCAACGCCAGGACAGCGTAGGATAGCGATGGATTGATAAGGTGAATACTTGACAGGTGCTCCAACTCCTCTCTTTTGGCCAGTTATTTCCAAAGTTAAGGTAAATCAAATTAGAAGGCTTACATTTCTATTGATCTGAGTTGGCTGGAATACTCACACCTCAGGGCTTATCACTTTGAGAAAAAGCTGTTCCACACTGATAACTCAGCACTCCTGTGAGTAGGAAACCTATTAACCTTCCTAACCTACAAAATCGCCAGTCCAATTTGTGTAATTGCCTACTCAATTTTACCTCTTATTGTAGGACGCACTTTTGGCAGCATTAGCAGCAGCAAGAATGTGTGTGTGTGTGTGTGGTTGCATATGTATTTGAATCCTCTCTTCCCTACATTAAAGTACACTACGACAACAGATGCTTGAACTGAGTTGGTAAATTGGGTAGTTAGTTGGGCACGGAGATGGCCTAAACATGTCGCTTCGTGTTTCCATTTTTTTCGCCCTTGCCTAAGGGTCACCCCCCCCCTCAACCTAGTTATCGTGTGTACTTTTCTCGCCTTTTTCAAGGTCATGTCAAATCCTGATGACCATCAAACAGCGCCTTCGTTAAAACGGCAATCTCGATCGCCACAACTCCCTACTTCTTTCCTTCCTTTCCCCCCTCTCCCCAACACACACACACAAACAAAAACTTTCCTAATGGTTATCTATTTTTTATAATCTCCTTTCCCGCTTCAGAGATGTTTGGTTTGCCCCTACAAACCAAATGTACACACACATGCATGGAAATGCGAGGCTTATGTACGTCACTTTCCCTACCCTCTATTCCCATTTCCGTCCCTCCTCCCCCACTCCCTTCTTCTTACTTTATCGCTGACGCTCAAATAAAATGAGTGCCTCTACTTACGCATCTCTTAATCCTCAGAAAGACAGAAAGGCAAGCAAATCTAGTCAAGTCCGTCCATGACGGGCTTCAGTAGGGGAATGAGTGTGTCGTCTGCCAGTTGGTGACATCGGAACTTCTTGTAGGCGTACACAAAGTCGTCTACTGATATGGATAGATTGCGAGGACGCCTGAAAGGATGAAAGAGTCAAATCAGTTCGAGGCTGCGGCAGTGCATGAGGATAGGTAGTGTATGTGTGTGTGTGTGTAGCGGACCTGAATTGCTGCTGACAACCATTGCTAAACAGGAGGACAGGCAACAGTGGTAATGCGTGTGCGTAGGAGTGTTCAGTAAGGCGTCGCGTGAACAAAGGCGTAAAACTTGTCCGTGCTTGTGCATGTCCTTCAGAGACATTTGCACAGTAATGCCATGCTGGTAGACAACCCCCTCACCAAGCAGCGATTGACAGACGTCACCGTAAACGTTGATCCACGCCCAAGAAGCCAACTTATCGGAGAAAAGCACAAGGTCCAAAAGGGTCTAGCAGTGCCTCATTCCAAAACTCTCTCGCCTGATAACAATTAAGTTAAGTGGTCGAGATATCTCATTTAAAAGGCACTTTTTTCTTCAATTTCCAAACACAAAACACGGGTAGAGCTGAGAAGGAGAGAAGTGGGTTGATCCACCTCCTTTTATGCGCCTACTCAATTGAAAGTATGTGGGTGGATCACATGAGCCAATCCTTGTTTTTCCAACAAGGTGACGGAAGTGCCATTGCTGACCTTGGAATTTAAGTTCAACGTCAAAGAAAGCAATGGAAGGGTTCATTTAAATCACAACTTGCTTCTGATTGACAGCAATCTTTGGTATTTGAGAGATTGGAGCGATTTTCATGACTCCATGACCGACTACACCAGTGCAACCAAAACTCCATAAATTTTCATGGTAAAGGAAAAGTTCTTTTTAAGTAAATCAGCAAAATTATTTTTTCCATGTTAAAGGGAATTTCCGCCAAAATTATTTACTTAGAGTTGATTGGTGGAATAGAGGTCTCAACATAACCCCTACACCTTTAGCCGAGTTTTTCCCACTTCCGGCTAGTCCAGTTTTGAAGCAACTCCATCTCCTCGTTGTCGGTCATGCTAGTGTTTTTAGAAGCTGCGCAACACACATTTTTTTCATAAACGGAAATGGAAAGTTGTGAGTTTCTTCACAAATTGATCAAATAGGCTTGAGGAGCTCCAAACTCACCAAATTTTTTTGGGAATTTCAGATGGACTAAGGGATTCAAGACATTGCCTGTTTCGAATCGCCAAAACCAAAAGTCACTAGTCGGAAGTCAAAAAGTCGAAAATGCCTTTAAAATGACCCAGGGACAATTTGATTGGTTGATATTGAGGTCGCGGAAGGCACAACCCTGCCTCCTGCCTAAAGTGGACCGACAAGCGGTTCCCGCCCAGCTTCAGCGAATAAAATGAAATAACAAAATTTGAACTGAATTTAGGTCCCTATTCAGATTACACGTTTCCTATTTCAAATATAGGACGTGGCCTTGAAATAGCTCGACTTCATTTTGATTGGTCAATTTGAAGTCTGGAACATTTAACTGATATGATTTAATAGGAAAAAGCATTTTCCATGCATCTTTTTGCCTTTAAGAATCCCACGTATATAACCTTACATCCTAAAGGTCATCCTGCTATAGACAAGCCTTTATGTGCACTTTCACGAATTGTGCTTCCTAGCCCACGTCAATTCTATCAATTTTAGTGAACAATTAAAGACTGATATTCTGCGAACGGAGTTTTTGTTTCTGTTGGGACAACATTAATAAGAAGTAAAGAGTAGCATGAATAAATCCAGATCAAAGTGAAATAGCCAATTTTGAGATGCTAATACACTTTGA
>UYWX01020803.1:0-11571 GCA_900622495.1 Hydatigera taeniaeformis | reverse complement strand
AGTTTAGCAACACAGACGTGGGATGCTAGTAAGACAACGGTGTGTGTTGGACAATAGATTTTTCCTGACTCTATGTGGCTTTTAACAAACGGCCAACGAAGAACAAGCCACAGAGAGAGACATCATCTCGGTTAAAAATCGTTAAAACGAAAATGCCCCCATTGTAGTGTCCCAAGACCACCTGGCCAGTATAAGAAGTCAGTAAGTGAAGCTAATTGCATGTATTCTGAAGACAAAAAGGCAAATGGGCCTGAGTATTGCTCGAAGGCCAGCTCACGTGTACAAGGGCCAAACAGATCTTAAATCGTCCGCCATACGTCAGGTAGTCACATAAACAGTATTGCAACATCCACCTTCTTCTAAGTGACGTCCTCAACCCTTCACTTGTTACACATCTGCACTAGCCAGCGCAACCCATTCGGGGCCGCGTTAAACAATAAGGCTAGAAGAATGAACTTGGTCATCTTAGCAGCTTCAACTGGTCTAGAATAACATTCGGCCTGGAAGCAACAAGAAGTGGAGGGGACTTTTGTTAACTCTCAACTGCTTCCAGCCCTAGGCACTGGAATACTTGTTAGAAAACGAAACACGTAGCAATAAGAATGGGATCGAACGCAGTCGATTAATGAGGGGACTTTAGTCAAATGAACCCGTCATTCTCAGCTATTCTGCCCTAGCCTAAAGTTCGCGCACTTATTCATACCGTTAAAGTTTTGCACAAATGATGCAGATTGGAGCAGGCATCGTAACAAAATTGGGTTTCCTTACCGATGATACTAGTGTAGCGCCCAGTGGCTTTCAGCAGGAGATGATGTAGCGTCTTAAGACCTCCTTCTAAGTAGGAAGAAGCATTGAAGTAGAACGAGTATATGTGTTCCAAGGGAAGAAAAGACACTAAGCCTATGGTTGGTCCGAAAGCAAGCCTATACGTACAAGAACCAGACGAATACCAAAGTAATCATGAGACACCAGGTGATCGCATAAACAAAATATTAAAGAAAACTTGGAAATTCTAAATGCCTATGCTACGAAAGAGAGGATGGGAGCGAGGTTGTGGCCTGGTCGAAGACCAGCCCTCGCACAGCCTCTCACACAGACAGTCACATTAACAATATATTGCTTTTTTGAAGGCAATGTAGAGAAGCTAAAGGTCAATGAAGCCACCGTAGATCTTTTAAACCATATCTGGAACTAACCAAGCGTTACACTGTCCCTCTATTTTTTGGATACATTTCTCCGCCATTCTCCTTTGTTTACGTGGAGACTCAGTCTTCGGGACATAAATTCATGCCAGTTAATCACTGGGATTTGTCCCGAGATGGCAATAACTCGCTTATTTAGTCTGTCTGTGTGAGTAATGGCCACGTTGTTGTCTGTCATTTCCCTACTAGGCTAGATCACTGGACAGTCGAATCTACACCTCAGTCCTTTCAGTGCGCGTAAAGGATTTAATCAAGACGCCCTTGAAATAATTATCAAACGAGAATTTCAAGGCACTACTGAAACTTCACCGTAGGTAGTAGAAGACACATCACTAGGATCTACCACCAATGTTTAAGTGTTGGATTTGACACTACGGTTCTCCTAACATACGGAGCAGTGGCTTATCTCGTTTTCCCTGTAACATAGCTGTTTTAAAACAGATTTCCATCTGTAACGTCCCGAGACTTCCCATAGGGTGAATGAGGACAGTAAGTATGGCTGCATAAATGTATTCCGAAGAAAACAGAGGAAATAGGCCTGAGCATAGCTCGGAGGCCAGTCCACCAGTACAGAAGCCAGAAAAACCCTAAAGTGACCACCGAACGTCAGGTGGTCGCATAAACAAAGCATTACACCGCCGTCTAGCCGTGGAACCAATTAATGGTCAACAGATATATGTGGCCCCAAATCGGGATGTCAGATCGAACTCAACTACAGATCCAGTTGAAACTGCCGAAAAGACCAAGTACGGTTCCTCGACTGGCGCAGTTGGCACGTGGGTGCTTTCATTTAGTACCGAATATGGTGTGATGGCTGGAGCAGGGATATCAAGGGGAGCGCCGTGAACGTCGTTCAAAAGAAGAGCGGGGCAGTGCAATACCTTGGTTGTGTGACTATCTGACGTTTGTCTGTCACTTTAGGATTTTTCTGGCCATTTTACATGTGGGCCGGCCTTCGGGCCATTCTCAGGACTACTCGCTTCGTTCTCTTCGAAATACATGTATCCAGCCTCACTTACTGCCTTCTCCCACCTTGTGGGAAGTCTCGAGATGCCACGGAAACTATATCAGATGTTGCAAAAATCACTGCGATTTAAAAGCAAAAGTTTTCTTTGAGATATACTCATGACCGGCAAACCTGTGCAATAATTAGCAAAATTAAGAAGCATTAATGGCAAAAGACTCCTTTGCAAACATTCTCTCGCATAGAAGGCCTTGCAACATCTGTAAAAATTTGTTTCAGAGTAAAAATTATCATTATTTAACAATCTTCTTAAACTATTTTGTTATTTCTTAATATTTATTGCATCGTTAATAAATACGTAAGCACATTTTCTCTTAATGTTTCTAGCATCTTTCGTATCTGCTATCATCTTTGAAGCACATTACATCTTAATCACAAAATTGACTCTTTGAGTTATTTAACTTTATGGCGCAGCTTTCGAGCATTTTTTGAGTTTCTTTTGCATCTGTATTCGATTTCGCATTACCAACAGCCCTTCTACAAGTGTGAAGCACCAACGGTGGTTACTTTCGAGCTATTTACGAAAATGCGATGGTGGACCGCCGGTCTGATATGCGAACATGGCAAAACAAACGTATTCATCCTTTGGTTAATTTTGGTCTCTTTTCAGTCTATAATTTGCAAAGAGAGGCACCCAAACCAGTTCCGATAGTCTGTTTTGAACATCTTAGTCACGTACCACATCAATATGGCGCTGCTTATCATGGTCCTCTGAGCCGGCAGGGGACTGAGGAACTTCTAAATGGACAGCCTTCTGGGGCCTATCTTATTCGAGATAGTCAACGGGCGGACGGTGCTTTCACTTTGGCCATTAGGTGAGATGGTTGAATAAACTACTTATTCTGTTAGGTTTGATGACTCAACGAAAAATTATAAATTATTTTACGATTCGGCATCACAATTGCATTATGTTGGTGAAAAGAAATTCGAATCTGTTGATCAGTTGGTAGCCGACGGATTAATTTATCTGTACATCGAAACTCGTGGGGCTGACATATTACAGAAACTGTCTGAAGCCAGCAACTATGAGCACTCACCTTACTACAAGGTAGGTTCATTTGAGACTCCTCACTAGGCTTGTTTACACCTACTGACTTGCATTTTTCTTCATAAATACCTCGGCTTGCTCTTCTGGTCGATGTTGATTGTGCGAAGTGCGCCCTGTGTCCCTTCCTCTTATTGAATTCATACATACATCCGTCGTTTTCAGTGGCACCCTTTTCGCTTGACTAGTACTTTGCCACCACCTGTGATTTGTCCCCATTGAATTGTCCAGGGGCACACCATAGTTAACCGCTCGTACTGCTCACATTACTAGTTCCGGCACGTATTAATTATTCGACACCACCTTTTCCCTGCGCTGTTAATCGCTTCGGTTTGCATGAAGTTTACACATTTGCCTACTCTAGATTCGATGGTCGGTTTTTGTGTGTTTTGCAGGCTACTCCTTTTAACTCAGTTACCCACTGTGCATCTGATATGGATGGAAATTTTTACCACAGAACCTAGAGGAGACTCAAATCTGGCCTCAATTCGACAACTCTATGTTGAGACGTAGTGCTTAGAATACCTAACTCGCCCAATTGATTGTTGTGATGCTTCAGACACGCTACCATACAGTGAATGCCGTTCCCCCACCTACCAGACCCTCGGTCGCCTCCATCAGCAGCGCTAATTACAAACGGCAGTCCTCACTCGAACTGCTTGATGGGTCTAAAAAAGCTTCTCCCATCCGCCTCACTCAATCAATTCGGAGCGCTGCTGCCGATGAAATCGCCAATGGCATCATCAACGATCCCACTAAGAAGCCTCCTGCTGCGGTGTCTGGATCCGTTGACAAACCTGTAAGTACAACTATTTCTAATGCTCAAGCTGCATTTTTAATTACCTTCGTGGGTAAAATTGCGACACATTTTTTAACCATTCATAATGGAAGACTTGGTTTGGCTTTTTTGTGGACACGTTTGACACTTCTTATTCTTCCTTAAAGTCCTCAACCTTGGACTGTTCGATGCGATGTTAAGATTTGATCTGGTGTCTTTTCTACTTCTGTCTAGTTTAAAGGGAACTGACCATGATTACCTATTTTCTCTAACGAAATGCTTAGAAGATTCAATTCGCATTTGTCACAAATAAGGCATCCTGATTTTGTATGATTGGAAGCTCTGTAACTTTGCTCACACTGACCGTCAATTTACCTTCTTCAATATTACTGGACGATTGTGATATAGCATGCCACTTTGGGAACTTGTTCACTCTTAAACGCCAAGTTACTTTTAATATTCTTGCAATATGCGTGTTTGTTTTAATCCTGTTTACATAATGTACTTTATTTGGATATCTGGGCTCTTGTTAGGAAATCTGAACGACTTCTCTTTTTACTATCCCCGTTTCAGTCAAAAAATCAACCCAAGTCACCAATTCGGGCACAACTGGGCCCGCTGGTCCTGATAAATCAGAAAACAGGATTCTTTCGTTTTATTTGGGAATTGGTAAATGCCTACTACTAACATCCAAATAAGCTAATCTCTACGATTAAAACATCACTTGGATTTATTGCTAACATCCTGTTTTTTTGTTGCAATGCATAGTGTCTAGCATCATTGAGTGCATGGAAGTGCGTAAATAACAGATAAACAATGACTGACGTAAGCCTAATTTCCTCTGAAAAAAATGGTTCGCCTTATCGCCCTTAAAAGGGTGTGTCCTTATGCTTGTTTATCATATATGCAAAATCGTGTGCACTAATAGATCTATCCTCTGGTCGCGTTCTCTTTTTTGCAAGGCGTAACTTGCTATGTAGACTCACTTGATCCTTATTTGACTGATAACTTATCTCTCGCTGAAATGCTCTGTAGCAGTGTAAATGGCATCGCTGGAATTCTTACCCTTAATAACGTTTACATTTGTGATGCAGGTAATTCATTGGCACACCTAACACTGATTTCTCCTCCATTCTACTCCAGCATCTAACTTTGATTTGCGAATGAAGGTTTTTCGAACCGTTACTAGTCTCTTACTAGTTGCTCATGTCATTTCCAACCTTTCTTCATGCGTTTTCTTCTATGCAGGCCCGTAGTACCTCGTTACCCTTTTCGAAACCGCGAACTGAGCGCTCACTTGAGTCATCCACGTCACCGAGTGCCAAGCCTAACAGTTCCACTGACACCAGCAGCGTCGCTCATAATAACACAAGTAGCGGTAGCAGCAGTGGACACGCCAGTCTAAAGAGTCGTCAATCGGGGAAAGGGGAGGATGAAGTTGATGATGGAAGTGGCGGTGAGAACTATCGTCGAAAAATGATTGGTAGTGTCCAACATCACCGTACTCTCGCCTCCACCCTTCCGATGAATCTGGATGGCGCCAGTGCCCATACTCCTGGCCGGATCAGCAGTGAGGTAGCGGCTACCTCTCCTACAATCAACCCATCCTCCACCCTTGTGCACGTTGACGTAGAGAAAGCTCATAATTTCCGCGTGCACACTTTTCGGGGGCCACATTGGTGCGATTTCTGCACCCACTTCATCTGGGGTCTTGTCTCACAGGGCGTAAAATGTACCGATTGCGGTTTTCAGGTGTGTTTAGCTAGATTTTGTATCTTGTCAATGATTCAGGCTTCGTAGTTTGTTCATTTTAATCATCCTTTAATTGTCATCTGTGTACTTACCTTGAGAGATGTGTGAATCTCCGGTTAGCGGTGCTGGAAACCCTTTAATCTTTAGAGCTTTTTCTCCTGTGAATCGTTGGTGAGCCATAGTGGCTCTAAGGCCCCTACAGGTATTGAATCCATCGCGCTGCAGTAAGCTTCACCATTAATGATTAGCCGCCTGGGCTGCAGATGTGGGCGATAACAGTGGATACGCCATCGTGTGTGGATATTGTGTAGCTGTGGAAGTGACAAATTGCCCCTTCATGTGCACGTCGTGCCAATAGGTGAAGCCGAGACGGAAACTTTTGTCTCATCGCCGTCGTTGTCTGTTGCCGCTGCCACCAGTGTCTGTTCATGTGGCTTTGTGGGCGCGTGCCTCTCCTGAGTCCCGCATTATATGTGAGCATTAATCACTTCTATGCATACACGGCATCCCCACATCTTGTCGTCCTAGCCGTCCTTCAAGTGCTACTACCCCTTATTCCCTCGTGTGGATGAATGAGCAATTTTTGCCCTCTTTGTGCCGTTTGATGAACAGACCGTCTCAAAGCACTTTCATAGGATGGTGTTTTTTGTCTTGCTATCCAGCAAGATAGGAAGGACTATTTCAATCCACAAGCATCTATAGCCTTTTAAAGTTACAAAAGCCCTTACGGGCTGCGGTCACAAACCAGATCCTTTGTTGCACAGCAGACTAGGTGATGTTCACTACTAAAGTAAAAGAACATCCTTCCTACAATTTGCCCAATAACTGGCCTTGAGGGATTGTATTCTGGGTTGGGTGTACTAGGTGCTTCGGCTAAGTATTGAAAGCAGTGGGTTTCTTTTGCATTGACGATTTTGATGCTCTTATTTTCCACTCTTTACGTGTCTGCTACCTTCTGTCAGCAGAAAGACTGGCAACCACCCGCTGAGACTATAAAAAATTCCGATGTAGACTGAGCGAGAGGACGCGATGGGCTTTTGTGACCTGTGGCATCGTCAGTGCAACTTTACAACGGCATTAACTGGTAAATGAAATTGTGCAATGCACCTGAAACTCGCCATCCCGGAATATAGACTATTAGGCGAAGAAAGTTTTTTTTTTGAAATTAGGTTATGTACGTGGAAATGGCGCGTCGGTTTTTGGTGTTCCTAATTTACCAACTACCCTAAAATATGCTCAGTACGAAAAAAAGCTACAGGACGAATGCTTACTTTCTGTGTGACCTATACGCACCTCATGTTGGTGTGCGAGGCAACTTTTTCTGACTACTCGACCGCGGCTTGTTAATTACGGCGTCCGGGATGGCAGGCAAACTCTCAGGTCATTCAGACACGTATATCAATGTTTATTTTCGTGTTTTGATGTGACTAGACCTTGGTTACACGGCGAGACATAAATTGCGTTCTCGCCGCTCATGGACTTTTATTGGTATTCGTCATCCGTCCATCTGCTTCTTCTGCCCACCTGCCCGCCCATCCCTCTTACTATGTCCACTAAACGGATGAATGGATTCATATGGTTGGACGGGTTGGGCGATTGGAGCAGTTCTGATATTTATCCTTCGAAGGGGTCTTTAAATCATCGGTTGCGTGTCGAAGCCTCATTACTCCAAGATACGTTCGTGGAACGCTTGAGCCGATTGCGGGAGTCACGGTCTGATGGTTATTCTGGAGTTGTAGTGGATGGCATGGTCTTGGCTATAGGTGTTGGGTTGACTGGTTACTTTCTGTAGAGGTCAGATTTTGTTGAGCTGTTCCTAGAGGGTAGCTTAAATGAACTTGTGCCTTACGCCGTAAGATTTTGTAGCTGCTGTTGTATTTTGTTCTTCTTGCTCTGAAATTTATGTTCTCTTTTTTAAATCGTTCTTTAGAAATCATAGATCGGTTTCCTACTCCATAATCCAATTTTTCAAGGAATTGACGTCCCACCTAACATAATGGCTTCTCCAAGCAAATACGAATTTGCATTTCCAGTTTCTCTTTGACGTATTTTAACACGGTTTCTGTTCACGTAAAAAAATCCGAAACACTTTGAGACCCGATTTGGTCTCGAGTTTTCGTTGAATGCTCCTCTTGAGTAGGATGTATCACCTGCCTGTCGATTCATTTAGGTTCAAACCAAACCTAGACAAAGTAGAACGATTGATGTGCAGTTCTATAAATGATGCTTTGACCTTCCTGTGTTCTGATTCAGGCTCACAAACGCTGCTCCATAAGCGTTCCCAATGACTGTCTTCCAGATATGAAGCGTCTTAAACGCGTCTTCGGTGTGGACCTAACTAGCTTGGTTCGTGCCGAAAACAGGTGAGTGCATTGGCGTTCTACAATCCTCATTTGCCATCATTTTTTGCCTCGACTATATCTTTACAGCCCTTTAACCTAATCATGCCTATTCTCTGCTTCTTATATGCCTTTTAACTACTGTTACCACAGTAGCACTGCATGTGATTTATTTTGATTTAGTTAAATTACCTTCTCAAGGTCACACCATGAAGCACGTTAAATCATCAACATCATCTCCTGATCGGGTTCATAGTGGCACTGTTTGTCTAGGCAGTATTTCCTTGCTGGCATATTTTCGTCGGAATGACAGCTGCTAATCATATGCCTCCTTACATTCGACACCATTCCTCACTATGATGAAATTCGCTTCTCCAAAACTTGCTTTTATGCATTGTGATAGTATGTTTCCACTATCTTAATCGCGTTTTCAGACCTTAAGTTCTACCGCGGTAGCGCGTCAAGTTAGATTACTAGTGAGAATGGATGACAATTTAGGGAATGGCAACTTTTTAGATTCGTTATTCCTTCCTATTTCACAAACTATTATTTTTAAGCGACGTAATTTTAAGTGTCACTTCTGATTTTGTTTTTCATTTAACTAAAATCGGACTCATTCAAATATAAAAAATTTATTTGCCTCGAATTGCTCTCATGGCCTTTCGTGAAGTTCTCGTTGGGCGCCTATAGTGTTACTTGTTATTTATTTGAATCCTACTACTTCAGGCGATTCCACATCGCGCTTACTGCCTTCGCGAATGAATGAGAATGTGAAGATAATACAATCAAATGACTGCCCTCCGGCCATTTCGGCGCAATTTCACATAAGAATCGCTCCATAAATGGACTAATTTGTGGCTAAATCAACAGAGAGATTATTTTCTTGCAGGTTCGAGTGAGCTGATAGGCCAAGCAAATACATTACCTTGGTATGGTATCTCAGGCCATCGTGAAAGGCGATCTGGTGAATTCACATATCTATACGCACTAAATCCCGTTATATCTGCGCACTGGGGACACGTCTGACTCACGGCTAAGTTGTTCACCATGCTTCGTGCCATTACGATGTAACTTCCAGCTTGCTTAAGACGCATGACGTATTTTTTTCGTCAGCAAACTACTTTACCAACTTTTACACTTAGAAACCATCCGTTAGAACGGAGGGGTTCTAAAAAAATGAACTTGGAAATACATATCTTTTGAGGTGAGCTAGCTCGATTTGGTCCCGGGATTTTCAAGCGGAAAAGTCCTGGTCTAATTTCTAGCTTTCACCTTCTCGCAAGGTGCTTAGCTTATACTCATCCAATACACCCCCTTTTGGAGAAATAATTTGCAAATACTATTACCCTTTCGTCCATTGTGTAGCATCCTCCGTGTCCAGTCGATACTGGTCACCTATTATTTGCTGCGAATCGCCACTAGACACGAGGCTACGCAGCAGTCAAGTTATCGAGACAAAAAAGTAGCTCTGCGTCCTTTTCTCTATGCGTTCGTATGTGTTCGCATGTGCCTTCCTCATTGGCTGCTTATGTAACCGGCCGGCTAAAGCACATGCCAGTCCTGACGTGCGTCGATTGGCCGTCAGCTGGTTGCTAACTCCGGAAGTCAATTAGGGCTGCTTCCCTCGTTAACTACCTCTCTCACTCTCTCCCTCTGCCTGCCTCCTTTAGCCCAAGTGTGTGCGTATAGGGATAGTTACTCGAATGGATGATGTGTAGTTGGTTTGATGTTACTCCCTGACTTTTCACTTTTCTGTGGTCATGAATACAGTTCTTTATTGTAGTGATTTTTTTGTCCTATTGAGTTAAGCATCTTAGCAAATGTGAATTAGCAGCGGTGCCATTCACCGCCATTCACAATGCCTCCTCTTGAGATCGCATCCAATGTGTGGAAACTGCGCCGAAGAGACGACCCACTACCACCTCCCTACGTGCTTTTTATACTTGCCTAACCAAATATGACATTGATTTACAACGCTTAAGGGGAGAAGAGATTAGTCATGGGGCGTTTTCGCGTCTGTGTTGTGGTCTGGTGATCAATGTCATCCAAGCTGCGTCGAAAGCTTTGATTAATGGGGCATTTAACGATGTGCATGAGCTTCCGCTTAGTTATTCCTTTTTGGAACACACCTTGGTATGTAAAATGAAGGAGCAGCTTATGATCTCACAGCTTTTAAAATTTGTTTTTGGTGGCAGCACAAAGGCAAGGTGTGAACAAGCTGCTTCAGAATGATTAAGAACGCATGAAAGGAGTTAAAAAAGGATTTTAAACGAATCCGGAAGTTGAGCATTGCATGACCAACTAGGTAGTTATTTTTACTGCGTTTTTGTTTTCAAGTTCTAACATCGACATTTTCCTTCACAAAACCTTTCGAAATTGATTTTTGGTTTCATATGCAACGATGTTTTTTAGGCCATCCAAAACGCATTAACCATACACTACATTTTTATGTGCCTATTCCGCTTTACTAGTCTCATTTAGTGTCCTGATAATTGTTCATCCTGCTATTGATAATTAAATGTTCCTTTCAAAATATTAAATCAGTCTGATGTGCTTATTTGCTTACACACTGTAGCGTGCGTGGTCTTTTTGACCGTTATTTTCTTGCATTCACGTACATTTGAAGATGGTCATGATAATACAGTAGCAACTCCCCATTGATACTTCTTCTACTCTGTGTGTCTGAAGCACTTGCGCATGCTTTCTATGCTTTGACACTTATTGTTTTCAATTACCAAAGGACTGTGCCTCAGGTACTGGTCAAGTGTATCGCCGAATTGGAGCGACGAGGCGGCCTCGTAACAGAGGGAGTCTACAGAGTTCCCGGGAATCAAGAAATTGTTGAGGATTTCCGCATAGCTTTGGACAAAGGTATGTATTCTCCACTATCAGCAAATCTCTTCTAGTTCTCTCGATTCCCGAAAAGCCCTTCCCATCCTTACTGTTGTTAGTCTGCGTAAAATCTTTGATATCTCCTAATTTCACATACAGAGTATCCCATAATGCATGACTTTCTGCATTGGAGAGCGGCCTAGTCTTCTCGTCATTCATTCACTAGTAAATTAGCTTATGAGTATATTCTTTGGATCGCTTAACATAGGCTTTTCTGATTTCATGAATAGTGAAGTAGTAAAAGTCATCATGATTTTTAACTTGCGGCAAGATCTGCCAAAGATTCTTTCCACTTCGTAGAAATAGACGTCAGTCCATGCGTAGTTTTAAAAGTCAATCCTCCATGGCTTTTGGGTTAACCGATTTCAATTGTGCACATACACCTAACACATTTTCTGGCTTTTAAATGTTACAACTTCATAAGCGGTCCCAAGGGTCAGTCCGTTGATTGTTCTAATCCCACCTCTTCTTGCACTTGTGCCTTCGCCTCTTTGTGCGTCTGTGGTAGTACGTGGGGCCAACGCGGTTCCCCTTTTTCC
>UYWX01020802.1:2493-17303 GCA_900622495.1 Hydatigera taeniaeformis | reverse complement strand
CCTTGTACGCAAGGGATGGATTTTGAGTCAGGCTCAGACTTATTCTATTCGCGCTTTCTAAATTAAATGTTTGCGGTTAAACTTAATACCTAGTTCTACGCGTGGAAGCTCAGTTCGATGGTAGCTGTTGTGTGTCTCGGCGGTCTCATAGGTTCTTTGCGGCAGCAGCAGTATCGGCGAAGATGTAGTGATGTTAGGTGCAGGAGGTGTACGAAGGTGTGTCGAGGGGGTCGTTCCAAAGAAGTGTTGACTACGTTAAGATCGTAAGTTTAAGCTGACCTTTGGGTGGGGCTCAGATCAAATAATCGTACTCACTCTAAAATACAGCATGAATTCAAACGTAGTGATTTTTATTGATATCTCTAAATATATTATATTTATAAATTACTTAAAGCTTATTAATATAAAATTGAGATTTGAACTTTTTAAATTTTTAATTGCTTTTTTGCTGTAATTTTGAAAAGACTTTGATCAACGAATGCAAATGCCTCACCTAAAGCATTCATTTAAAAGAATTTTCCAGTGACGGTTTCAATCAGCATTTAATTTTTTTAAAATAACGGGACGTTTGAGTAGCTGTTTCTATAATTGTTTGCTTAGGCTTTTTATGGCGCTTGCACAACGCGTTGCTCTTGAACTAGTGTTTGGCTCAGTTCAGTCTGTCACTTATTTCCTCGAGAGTGGGATTTGGGGCTACGCAGTAGCTGGCGTTGATTTCTCTCCTTTAAATTTTAATGACCATTTTTATGCTAAACATTTGTGGTTTTTTTCGCAAAGTATGCGCGAGGAATCTCACCACCTATTTGAGTTCTTTAAGTTTTTCCGTGTCTGTATACTCGCTTGCTTTAACAACTTTCTAAGTTTTCCAATGTTATTTTTGTTCTAACCATACTCTCTTAATAGTTGCTTAAATGGCTGCACCACCGGAATCGCGCAGTTTCATGGATTTTTTTAAGACTGCTCAACTGACAAATATGCCTTACGACTGGACAACTTCTCAACCCTTTTTCATTAATCTTCGTACTCCTGAAGTTTGCATTGCTTTTAATTGATTTTCTAAGTGTCTTCTACTAGATTTCATCGGAATGTCGTGTTTATTTTGCAAGTTTACTTTCCCCTAATGGAAATGTGAACGTATTTTATGCTGACGTTGACGTTTCTGAGGCAGCTTGTCTTCAGGACAGTCTGATTCTCCAACCGCTTCTTCAAAAGGATGCGTTTGTTAGTGTGGCAGTGTAAGTTTCGCCTGCTTGCACCAGGTCCCGTTTTTTGCGATATAGTCATGCTTTTTATGGCTTTTTATCATGATATCCCAAGCCAATTAAAAATATCAATTTTTTACTCAGACGCTCCAAACTTTCACTGGCCGAGAGTCTCCTCCGCGAACGCATGCGTAGCGGTCATTTTAGCGCTTCGGACATAAAGCTTGATCCGCGTTCAGGCACTTTCCTCATCTCCATTTCTGGAAAAATAGTACATTTCACTGATTATAATTGGCCTCGGTCCTGCCCTCAAGTAGGTTCTCTTTTGTACAAGTAGCAACTAGTGGTATGATATTAAAGTCGGATATGTTTTTGCCATTTTTTGTCTAAACAGATTGACACCTTATTAAATGTGCTGTCGGCTGATGAAGGAGCGATGCAACCGATCTTCTGCCCTTGCAACCCTAACCTTATTGCTTACATGGATGGAAGGAACATTGGAATTACCAACGTCCTAACCTCGACTTACACCCGTGTAACGAACATCACAGATCCTAAGAGTATGTTTGTACTTCTTTTAAAGTTGCTTGGGCGACAGTAGGTTCTGCATTCGTTAAAGGTACGGGTTAGCATAAAATATTTTGATTCATTTTATAGTTTCTGCGGGCAGGCCCTCCTTCGTCATCCAAGAGGAGTTTGATCGTTATGTCGGTTTTTGGTGGCGTCCTGTTTTGGATTCGCGTGGTACGTGCAAATGAACTCCCCATAACCCAAAGCCTCAGAAGTCCAAATCTTTATCAGTAAGGTACTTGAATGTATTTTAGGCACTTACTGTTTAATCTACGAGGAAACAGATGAACGTCAGGTGGAAATAATCACTTTGCCTAACTTTTCTGCTTGGAATGAGCAGACAGAACGCCACGCCTACCCCAAACCAGGTAATCGCTTAGTATATTTTGCTGCCAAATCTTTTTACTTACAAACTTTAAGTAGCCGTTATTTACAGGTACTAAAAATGCCACATCAACGTTGAAGATGGTTACATTCGTGCTGGACCCGGAGCGTTATGAGGTTAGAAGTTAGTTTTTCAATTATAAAGTTCCTTTCAGCTAACTGACATCCAAATTCGAGAGTTGCCTTCCCCTCTCTTTGAAATGCTGCCTGAGTATGAGTACCTAGTGCGATGTGATTGGACAGAAGGTGGCGAATTGTGAGTTCCGCTTTTTCAGCCTTCTTATATGCGTACATTTCTTTCCATTTCATAGCTTTTGGATGCTACTATCAAATCGTCTACAATCGAAGATGAGCCTTTTCCTTGTTTCGCCTCGATCCTTCTATACTGAACGATGGACTCCGTTCATCCATTTAATTGATGAAGAAGATCCAGTCTACTGGGTTGAGGTCAGTGGGTTTTGTAATTGCTTGTCCAAATTTTTCTGCTTCATTCTTTATCCTTTCGAACCAGAAACTACAAGATATCCTTCTTATCCTTCAGCCGCATGACTGTTTGCGATTTTTGGAAGCTACTTCCACCAGCGTTCGGTACATTTGGCTCAGTCGTCGCTCAGGCTATGCTCATCTCTATGAACATGTTAGAAATCTCACTTCTCACCAATCACCTGCAAAGTTAATAATACACACACCGGGTCCGCATTGTTTTTCGCCCTCTGAAGCTGTGAAAGAGCTTCAGCTGACTATGGGCGATTGGGAGGTACTAAGTGAACATGTAGGTTTCTGTCATTTCAAAAACAAAGGCTTGTGTTTTCGCCTGCTAATGGTGTTAGAAGGAGACGCTTAGTACTACGTTTACTATCCATATTCAGATCTTTGTGGATGATGTGAATGAGTTGCTGTTGTTTGAGGCTCTGCGCGAACATCCTTTGTGGACAAATGTGTAAGTTTTTTTTCATCAATTGTAGATTGACTTGAAGTTTTCTTATTTTCTCATCGTCTTCCACATTACAAGCAGGTTCACTTAAGCAGCATCTTGATGCACCTTTCATTCCCAGCTATGCAGTCAACTACGGTATGACGGAGCCCTGCATCCATCGCCTAACTCTCGAGTCTGATTGGGTAGCCGCCTCGGCGGTCACTGACGCTCAGCTAGCCGAGGTGGAGTCTCGACTCTCCTTCTCCCTCCTCACATTTGACGCGGCTTCTGGTCTTTGCGTGGTGGAAGCCTCCAGCCCGAAGCTCTTGCCCGGTCAAATTCTCTTCCGGCTGCAAATCGATGCAAAAGGGCTACCTCGATTGAAAGCTTTGGCTGTGTTAAAAAAATTGAGTAAGAAATTAACATTATGAATCGAATTTTGTGTCAATTTTGCCGCCTAATGAAGTTCCCTGCAATGCGACGAAGGTTCTTTGGATTCTAGATCTTTTTTTTCTTTAGCTTCAGTAGATATCGTTCTACCCACTGCTTTGCGTCCACCCTGTGGTCCTCGGGTACTCTCATTCACATTCAAAAACATCGCCACTTCAAGAACAGCACTCACATTCCACGGTATGCTCTTCACTCCGCCTCCGGAGACTCGACCTACGCAGGGATTCCCTACTCTGCATCTCGTCTACGGAGGTCCAGGTGTCCAGCTCGTTCGTGGTGTCCACCTTCGAAATCTGTGAGGCTCGGTAGTCCTATGGCCGACGTATACCACTAATTCGTCATTCTTCCTGAACAAATTTTTTTTTCTTCATTAGCAATTGGTGCCAAGGATTGGAAAAATGAAATTAAATGCAGTTTAGAATCCAAAACTGGGTTTAGGACAATTTATTGTTTTCCTGCATAATACAGCTTAAGTGCCCATAAGTAGCAAGACTAGTTGTGCTGTGGCTTTATCTGTGACTTTTTCCCAATTTTTTTGCTTCATCATAGAATTTTGCGAGCTCAACTCTTCTGTCACTTTGGCTACGCTCTTCTTCTCTGCGACTGTCGCGGTTCAGCAAACCGAGGAAGTCAATTTGCTGGTCACATCAAATATCAGATGGTATAACTTGCTTTGCACTACTCATGTAACAGCTAATTAGCAGTACCAATGTTAAGACACACGCATCCCGACATTTGTGTAGCTACTTGTTGCCTCTTCCCAATCCCCTTTTCCCTTCTTTTTGTTGCCTAGGGAACTGTGGAACTGCCTGATCATGTAATGTTCCTACGCGAAGCCGCGATGCAAACGGGCTTGATTGATCTCAACCGTGTGGCGATTTATGGAAGCTCATATGGCGGGTACCTGGCACTTATGGCTGCAGCCAAGCACCAGGATGCCTATAGGGCCTCCATAGCCATCTGTCCAGTTGTAAGTTGGCTACATTATGACACAGCCTATACGGAGCGCTACCTCGGCCTTCCTTCCGAGCACGAAAGTGCCTACATGTAAGTCTATTGTCTTGGCAAGTGGAAATGGTCCCTACTGAGATTGCATTTAAGTAGTAAATAATTCGTCTTTTCCTTGGATTTGCAGAAATGGTGACGTGTTGACCTACGCCAGTTACTTTCCGGACAAATCGCCATACCTGTTGATCGCACACGGAGGACAGGATGAGAATGTCCACTTTGCACACACAGCCAGTCTTCTGCAGCGTCTAAATGCCCTTGGCAAACCCTACCACCTCTCTGTACGCGGTCGCTAAAGTGGCCTCATAACCTAAAGCTGTGTCGGTTATTTTACTAGTCCTCTTCACTAAACGAGTGTAACATCACCTATTTAGCTAATTCAATCGCTATTCCTATCTTCCGTTGCTAGGGTGTCCGGGTGTAAAAATAAGCACTTCATTCGTTGTCATTAATCCAAACAGTCAATTCGCCCATTTAAATCCTTTTTTCGATTTCAGCGCCTTTAACATCTGCTCGCCTTCGGGCTCCAAGTGCTGTTATTTTAATTAATTGAAGTCGATTTTTTGGATCCTTTCTACTCACTGCCGACTTAAGTAGTTTGCTGTGCGCTTGCAGGAGCGCTTAACCATGCCATTATACATACTCGAACCTAATATTTTGTTTATACAATTAAATGCACATCTTCTTCGACAGCGTCTTTTTCTCCTCTAGTTTTATCCAGACTCACGACACAGGATTCGTGATGACGTCCATTTGATAGCCATGGTCCTCAACTTTCTCGATCAAACCCTCCGAGCACCGTCTTAAGTAATTCACTTCCTCCTACCTTCGCCTTCTGTCTCTTCCATTATTAATCCCCCTTCTTCTGCTCCTTCTTCCAAATTCAGAAATTTAACGCCTTTCTTTTTTGCTTTCTTTTGTGATTAAATTAAGAAGATGGAAGATGCGGTAGACAATGACGGTCTTTTTTTTCTGGACTGGGACGCTTTTTGAATGAGATTAGTCGGAGGCGGAGTCTCAACCACGAATGGTGACGTTTCTGTCGATGAAAAGGAGGCGTTGCCTCTTCCTCGCCAATTAGAGGAGCTGGTAGAACAATCGGGTTGTCGGAGCGGTTTGGAAAGCTCCATAACGGGGGAACTTGCCAATCTTGTTGGTATCTTATCATAATTGAGGTCTGATTCTTCTGCGGGGCTCCTACTATTAGTCGTGATTAATGGCCCTTAAAAACATTACACCTTTCCAAAAGCCACCTTCGTCTCTGTGGAGCAACTTGGCTCTTTATGCCCTATAACTCCATCCGGGGATGAGGACAAACACTAGTTTACATTCATACCTGAGAGACATCACAAAGGCGCCAACCTCTTTTCAAATGTAGCCCGAGAGCCCCATGGAGCACGAGTTGAAATCCCTGTAACAATCTGCTCCCCCAAAAAATGTTAAAATCCCATTCGTGTTTGCTGACAAACACGAATGCGTCCGCCTCTAGGGAGAAAGAGTTTGAATGAGTAAGTTAAGGTCTATATTTACAAGTAAGTGGAAGGTAAATAATGAACCATAATAAAGTCGCTTAAAACCCATACTTCTGTCGACTTTGTGCTTGGTTCCGCCGTGCCTCCGCCCACTGCTCCTGCAACTCATACTCCTGTTCTTGTGCCTATAAAAGAAATTCGGAGATTGGATCCACGTAAAACAAATAAGTGGAACACCGCAGCCCTTACAGTGGTGCTAAAATTGGCTAATTCAAAAGACAAGACATTGCAAAAATTATTCAAACAATAAACAACTGCACCTTATACGCGAGCCAGGTGATTTGGTGCTTGCGGAAGGCCAATTTGCCCGGATTATTGACCAGGTGCTGTTGCGGTTCCATCTTTGGACGTGCAGTAGTAATGTTTTTAAGCAGCTCTAGGCTGGCACCTGCAGTCAGGTCGTCTGCGCGCACCTCCCTCACTTTTGCTCCGCCTGAGGCGGCAAGCAAATCGGCTACGGACATGGCGCTAACTCCACTACGACTCAGCCGCGCCCGTTTACGCTGATAAAGGGAAAGAACTACAATAAGGAGCGCTTTAAGCCTACCCTATCAAGACATGAAGGCCCACACGGACCCCTTATGAAGATTTTGACCAGCTACCAATCAATCAGAGGCATTCACGAACGCCTCTGCAAAAGAAGAAATCAGCTCAAAGCCAACAAACAAACAGTATTATAGAGTTGATAGCGCAAATTATCTCATAACTCAACCAATATTACCAAAACGGGATAAAACTTAACCTCTCACCTCGGGGCCAGGGATAAACGTCTCGGCCGTAAACATAGGTCCCATGTCTTCCGCCTCCTCAGCTTCCTCCTCACTACCTGCACCTTCTTCATGCTCCATGCGCGGTCTTTTTGGAAGCTGCCAGTCCTTGAAGGGTTTCTCTTCCAATGGCGGAAGTTCTTGTGAGGAAGGAGCTGTTGCTTGAGGAGTAAACCTGCTCGCTGCCGCTGCTTCAGTAGCAAGAACACTTTCTCTTGCCCTCCGACGGGCTTCTTCCGTGGTGGAGGGAAGGACTGAATCATCCTGATTGTCGTTAAAACTAAAGAATCCATTAGGAGAGGTCGGATCATCTTCCGTATCAATGACCCCTGGATATGATTCTGTTAAGGGAAGAGGATTCTGGGGAGCAGGCTTAGCTGGAATTTTCCGAACAGCCTGTTTTGGTACAAGGAGAGATGGAATAATCGGCTTGTCCCCCTCCTTAACGATAAGGGCACGAGTTGGGGGAAGTAAATCCAATAGGCCTTTGTGTAACGTAGGTCCAATTGGCACCCGAGATTTCTGTCGAGATATTTAGAAAACAGCTTTGCATAGAACACTTTGCACTTAAAACGCATTAAAACTCTATGAACTCTCCTTGGAAAAAGCACGAACACCGTACAAGAGGGACTTTTACTCACAGAAGCAGGCAATTCGCCCCGGGATAGAAGAAAAGATATGGGAATGAGGATTTTACCTTAACACTCCCGGAGTCATCAGAATCACTATCGTCAGAGGAATTTAACTAAAATTGAAAAGATAACATGTTATGTTTTAGAAGCTACAAAAAAGATAGCTGAACCTTACTTCCTCGATGGTAGGTATGGTTAAAATAACCTTCCCATTCACTCCCGCCTTCTTCTGAATATTCAAGGGTTCCAAAAATGGCTTCGCGTTCTTTGGCATCCTCATTTTATACTCTTCCTCGACTTTGTCTTGAAAGTCCATCCCTCTACTAGAACAACCTGCAGAACTCATTGAAGTTTTCTCGCGGGCTGATTCATCTGCAAAAGAACGCATACATACCACACAGTTCAATAAAAGGAGAAGAATGGATGGTCTTCTCACTTTCAGTTTCAGAATCTGACATATCTGATCCATCATAGTTTACCAACGCCATTGTAGATAAGCGAATCGGTGTGTGTAAATAAGGTCAGTAAGACAGGCTGATTACGACAAATACATTTAACTAATCAGAATAAAGAAACAACGTATGGATTTAGTGGAAAATGTTTGTTGAGACACCCTGTCAAACAAACCTTAAAAATACATTTTTACTGTATTTTGCAGGAATCATGCCTTAAGATCGAGAATGTGGAATGCTTCACACAGTTTTGCTCATGTTTTTGCCCGCTTAAAAAAGGACATGTGCCATATATTCATTATTTTTGCTAACTCGCTAATCATAATTTTGTTAGCATTAAAAACCGATGCCATCAATGACAAGGTTGTTACCATAAAACCAGCCTGCCTGCCCTCATACCCCTAAACCATGGTCCTTAGAAGTTGGTTAGTTGTCGAAAATTTTGCTTGCCATCGTGTACAAGAGGAAAGAAAATGCGGAATGACAGACGAGACGAGGAGGAACCTTAGCATTTCTCTTACACTCAACTCGTGTTTGAATGTATTTCTCACCTCTCCTCTATAAAGTCCGACTTAAACACACTGGCAAATAATACAGCTGCGTTACATCACGCGTATTATCAAATTTTTTTAAATATTTTGCCATCTCTTTTGCTTTTTGGCCTTTAAGTCTGTTTTAACGGATTTTACTGATAAATGCTATGCAACACCGAAATCTACTAATTTGGAAGTTGAGCGGATTATGGACTGCGTTGGGCATCGACCATGACGCTTTTGGCGTCTCCATGTGGAAACGGTGTGACCCCTCTTTCCCAAACCATTAACAACAGTTCTATCGTTTCCTGTGGCGAACTACAGGTTATATTCAGGACTGCGGTAGCTGCTTAATTAAGATTGCCATTTATTCATTACTTATTCTTCCTTTGGCCAATCCTCTCCCCACTCTTCCTCACCCACCCACAAACAAGCCCATTTGGTGCAGGAAAAAGCGTTAACTCCTCGCTGGCTACCTATGCTTGAATAAATCAATGAGTCTAATTTGTTTGCTTGGGACAAAAATAAGCAGAACACTAATGTACCTAAACAAAAAATTATCTCGTATTCTTACTCTTCCTGTCTGTCAATATGTTCTCGACTGAACTTTGCATGCAATCTAAGAGCCTTGCGACCCGGAGCACTTTAATTAACCGTTCCAATTAGGTCACGGCGAGGCAACGCCTCCCAAATTGCCCATAGTGGGGACAAAAGCTGTTTGAGTTTAATCAGGTCAAATATGAAACTTGAGTGGCATACCTCTCAACAGTGAACAACTCCGTCCCTCCAACCACTAGGCAGCCCTTCACCTCGTTGTCATGCCTTCACTCAGCGCTGACCAAATTTACCTGGTTCGGCATAAACACTTTTGCTGTCCATCAGGGGCTACCGGTTGCCCCAGAGAGCCTTCACCATCTATCACTCCACCTCTTATCCATTTCTTATCCTCCTGTAGTCAAACTTTTACCAGTTGTTTTACATAATTGCAACAGGTATTCAGCTTTCTGAATTAATAATCTGGTTTAACCAGCAGATTCTCAACCAGTCCACAGGCAGTTATTCAGCTACGCCCATCTATCAGGACTGCTGTCTGCCTGTATCAGTAGCAAAAGGATAATTTTCTGTTGGTTTAAGATATTTTGTTCGAAGAAAGGATTCAGGCCCTGAAGCAACTTGAAGGTGGTCCGCACTTCTTTGTTTACGCAATTGTGGAGAGATTAATCTCCCTTTGATCTGTAAGCGCTGCGATCGCTGGGCGACTTTATGGAGGAGGGGGCGGAGACAGGGCGAATCGAAGCGGAGGGACTTTGGTCGAGTCATAACACAAGTATGCTCCCTAAAAATAGAATTTATCTGTGAATAATAAAAGGCGAGTAGGATGAGGACAAATCTCCCTACTCCTCTGTGTGTGTGTGTGTGTCTCCCTATCACTCATTCCCGACCCTTAAAATGTGTGACACCAAGTGGAAGGCGAATGGAACGGTGCGAGGAAATAAAACTTATGGAAGCAAATTAAGGTACAACCATCACCGACCCATCCACGATCTCTGCTACCTTCTCATTACTCTAGCGCAAAAATCACGCAATCACACTCACCTACCCTGTGGGTGTCCATATCATGGCAATACCTAACTCCCTTGAATTTTTCCTGCCAAATTTTGTCGCATCCTTATCTGAAGCCATTAATTGCTAAAATGTGTGAGGCATCAGCAAATAGACATTAATTTATCATCTTGGTAAGCTTAATTATGCCCCACATTCCTAGCACGGCAGTGGAGGGGCGACGGGTGGGAGCAAGGTTAGATGAGGCGACCAACGACGGAGGCGCATGCCACCGGCGCGGTAAAATGACTCACAGAGAACTTCAAAGACCCGCAAAATGGTGTGAAGGGAGGAAAAAAAAGAATGTTTCTACGACCGTTGTCCTTTAGCACTTCCTGTCATTATCTCTACACCGCCATAGGCACAGCCAAGGAAGTAGCTGAAGCATATCTCTGACACTATTCTAAATAGTGAAGGCCTTTTGCACGACAAAAGGAGCGTGCCCCATCGACGCAGGTGAATCTGCTAATCTTGTCTACCTCAGCAAGTTGAACTGCAGCTTTCCTAAAGGTGAGTAATGCTTCTATTCGGCAATTTTTTTACCCAAATCGAGGATTCTTCTACATCAGACCCATCACACGCAGTTGCAATGCCATTCCAGAAGCCTTAATTTTCGATATTGCTTGATTGCGTTCATAAATCCATTCAGTTCTCCATTATCAGATGCAATTAAAGTTCGTGTGCCACCACAGCACTCTTCTTGAGCGACTGCTTCCATTCAATAGTAAATGTTTGCAATGTCAGTTTGACTATTTGCTATTTCACTTAATCACTTGAAAGCCTAAATATTTCAACTGATCCGCATTTCACCACCTTCAATTCCAACATCATTCCGAATTGGGTGCGATTTTAAGTCCATATGGAAATCCACTTGCATTCTATCATTGAGGCAACAGCTGGCATTAATTGCTCTTTAGGGGCATGAGAAATAGGGCGAGAACCATCTGTTGCCCTCTCTTTTTGCACAAAAATAGCAAGAAAACGGACAAAGATTTGTTTAATTCCAGATCCTTTGTCTCAGCATTTGCTTATAGGAGCCGCCTCTCATTTTAGACGCGCAAAATGCACCAATCAATGGCCTTATAGCGAAGTCGTCCCGGCCATTGGTCTGTGCAAACCATCGATTGATAGGCCTACAGCAGTGCATGCGCAGTATCGATCGACGATCTTCAGCTCAGGCGCCCTACAACTCGGAACACTAAAAAAATGGATAGCTTTAGTCCTATCTGCGCAAAACAATTGATTATGTGATCGTTAAATCTAATCGCACTTAAATTAAGTTAAAATGTTTTTGGCTACAAAAAAGGATGCAAATTGAGTGTTTTTTTCCCAAAGATTATCTACTGCCAAATAACATGGTTGACAAGTTAGGCAATTTTTATGTTTTGTACAACTCTGCCAGGTGGCTAAAAATAACCACATATCTGCGTAATTTGGTAACATATTGTTTTTTTTTCTTCAAAGGTGATTGACAATTTGAGAGTTAAATGCGTTTGTAAATTATTAATTAGTCTTTAAATAGTGGCTGCATCAGTGAAGGTTTATAAGGCCTGAATAATGAATGCAACAAATAAGGTAGCTATAAATAAAGGCAGTTGCCACTTTAAGCAGCACAGTCACTTGAAGATCGGCGCAAGTGGGAGCTAGAAAATGTATCTTATTTTACTCCTGAGAATAGTGAGGTATGGCGAATAATTCATTAGGCTGGCTCATTTTTTTAATTGTTCAAAAAAGGACTCTTCATGTCTGGTTGCGCGACCGATTTGTTGTCGATGTGTGGCACGAATATATTGGATGTGTAGGCAGTTTTCAGCACCTCTGCAGTGAGAGGTGATGGTAGTAACCACGAGAAGTCCAAGGTGGTCCTCCATTGTCGTCTGAGTGACGAGTAGGCAGGAAGCACGTCAGTCTAGTGGAGGCAGAAACGACTGGAACACCAACATGGCGTGTGGGGGGTGGGAAAGCGACGTGTTCACTTATGTACAGCGTCGATTACTCGCTTATTCTCGTAGCAAAACAGTGTATGGATTGCATTTTTAGCCATTTTAAGCCAAAGTGTTCTGCATCACTGCAGTGACAGACGTAAAGTGGTGTAAAATAAAAGCTATTTTTGGCATTGCGAATTAGAAAAAAAGAACAAAAAAAAATGTAGGACCTCTGCAACAACTGAGGCAGGAGGTCGGGGAGAAATGAATTTTTGGTGGTAGGAATTGGGAGTGACGGAAAGAAGGGAACACATTCGACCCTACTTAGTTTTGATTTTACCTCCAAAAGCCCCTCTCTCCACTTTTCCCCCTTCCTCCCTTCCCAAAGTACGGCCTCTCAGCACTGCCACCTCCGTCAGTTCAATCACTCAACAGTAAGGCATTCAGGCGACAAGGCTTTTCACCTTCACTCCACTGATGATGGTGGAAGATAAGGTGTAGATGATAATTTATCCGACACTCTATTTGCCTCTTTACTCATCGTACTGCAGATCGTTCAGCATTGAATTTTCCTGTCCTCCACGTGCGTGGGTGGATGCAGAGCCGGAGAGAAGAATGATTTAGTGGAGTAGTGTCGTTTCCCTGTTTTGTCTCCCCTAAGTAATTGGCAAAGTTTTCTTCACCTGCGGGGAACTTAATTAGCCTTGCTTAGAATGCCCTAAGAGGAGTCCACCAAACAACTAAAGATCTTTCAATCTCTCAGGCTCAACGAAGGAGACTTCTGCTAATGGAACGGGAAAGAAAGGTGGATAGGTAAAGCTCCTCCTGTTCCCTTTATAAAACATGTAGATTAATGCTTCACTTTCTTCGTTTAATTTTCATCCTCCCTCCGCATTATCCTCTTACACGGCAATGCTTATAGCAACTTTGAAGGCAATTCTGCCCACTACTGCGTCAAGGAAACGGTGACTTTATGAATGTGGAACAGTTAAGGTGGCAGAAGAATCACGTAATTCGTCGCATTTTGACGTGTGATATTCTTTTGTCACTGCTGTGAAGAAAAGGGCATCCAATGCTACTGCCTCCTAAGTGATGGCATTGCTGGCGTGAGAAGACTGTGTCCTCATCTCACAAGCAGCCCCCTTTTGCCTATCCTTCGAGAGCAGTAAATTGGATTCATCACTTCGTTTCTGCATTAGCTTTTACTTGAACATCTTTCTATGCGTTGGATAGATGAGCATGCTCATTTGTAAAGTTTACTTTTGCAAAGACCATTTACTTGTCACTAATTGTTTTCATGCGCTAGAAAAGTACACACGTACATACGCATGCACGCACGCATGCATGCGCGCGCGTGCGCACACACGCACGCACCCCAAAACGCGTTAATGCGTTCTCGCGCTTGCGCGCTGGTGCTCACCTCATCATTCCTCCTCGCTCTCCCCACTTATCAACCAATCAGTAAATTGGGAGCGTAAACAGCTGAAAGATGAGCAGCACTAGCAGCAGCAGCAACAGCAGCAACAGCGGCAGCAGCATCATCATCGCCATCAACAGTGGTGCGTGGTGCAAGCGAGTCTTCTCCGTGCTCTACGACGATTGAATGAGGCTAATGGACAGCGGTGTAGATATGCGTGAGACATCGCACTCCACGTCTTCCTGTTCCTCACGAGTTGAGGTCTATTCCACCGACTCCTCCTCTACCACATCCTCTTCAAATGAACGACGCGGAGGACGAGGCACATCAACAACAACAACAACAACAGCAACGGCAACAACACCAACTTCACACTCAGTAACAGCTACGTCTGCGGCACCTGTGGGCGGTGTAAACGCTCTAAAGTTGTTCATCGGCCAAATCCCAAGGTTTATGAACGAGGCGGACATAAGACCCATCTTTGAGGAATTCGGACCGATTTCTGATATCCTCGTACTAAGGGACAAGTTAACTGGCATCCATAAAGGTGAGACGCTCTTTTAAACTGCAGTCCACCTCGTTTCCCTCCCCCCCTCTCCCTCCTCCTTTTGAAGGAGTTAAACGAAACGGCTTGACAATGCATAGGCGTAAACATCTGAAGTTCATCCCACTGAATTTTTCAATTTCAACGGGTAAGCAACGGATACCTCCCTTCTGTGGGAACGGATTTGGAAACTTTTTGAGGCCAATACACGTCAAAAATTAAGGTGAGATTGAAATTTGGGAGTAATGTGGGGAAGGGGGGAGGAAAAAGGAGGCTTAAAACACTTCGCTCCAATCTCATTTCTTTGATTTTCTCTTTACCAAAGTGTTTCTCACCTCTGTTTTTCTCTCTCCTTCCCCCTCTATTTTTACGACTTTGTGATAATTCCGGCAATACTTTCGTAGATTTACGTCACCTTGTAGGGCGGTTTGAACTGCCTTCTCTCTATCCCAACTTGATGGGCATGTTGTTTGATAGGTGTGACAACAACAACAACAACAACAAAACTGATAGTTTAGTGGAAATGCTGTGGTTTTGGTTGCATGATTCTCTCAAAAAGGGGCACATCCCATACCCGAAAGAGGTGTTTTTCGGGGAGGGGGGGGACTGGTGCACACCCTAACAAGATTTTATTGTTATAATAAAGATGATTGTGATGATTATGATGATGGTGGAGGTGGTGGTGGTGGTGGTGTTGGCCAGCATCTCCTCTTTCCATCCTTAAGATCACTGTGGCTGTAGTTACTTTGGACGAGTAGACAACTCTTCTCCCCTGGCGCGAGCTGCGTCCCCTCCCCCACCCCACCCCCCTCTGGCCGCTTCCTTGTTAGTTTGTCTTGCCTAAAGTAATAAATTATGCATTTACCAGGCTACTTT